>JAUJYV010000643.1:0-32934 GCA_033995625.1 Ophyiulus pilosus | reverse complement strand
CTGGGCAGCCGCCTAATCGGGGCAAAACGCCTCCGCCGGATGTGTCCAGATTAAGCGGAATCGACTGTATATGCATAGTAGTCCAAATTAATTTGAACCAGCGACCTGGCAAGCCGAAAATGTGCAATTAACCGGTCACAATTTCATACAAAAGTTGCACATGGCTTGTAAAATATGTGCATTTATAAGGTGTGTGCAATTATACGGGTTCACATCATGTACAAAACATAGTACTAGGGCAAAAGTTCAGGGCATGGAGAATATGTGCAATTACGCGGGTTCGACTGTACTGAAAAGTAGTTGGAAAACAATGCTGAAGACATACACCTCACTATGTCATGCTGAATTTAGAATGTAATGAAACGTTCAGAGATTTTACTTTGTCATTACGTAACTTTAAATGCATATTTTAACTATTAAATTTGGGGGGTTTTGGTTCAAATTTCTGCATTTCCTTATAAAAATGTCGCTGTTTCCTTAAGGCTAATTCGTTTGCAAATTTAGATGAGCTCAGTACGTATTTACTATCTAGAGTGGATCTCGAAATACATGTATGTTACAAATTGATAAGGAGTGGACAAAAGGCATCTTTCTAAGTTTCATTTTCTTGTGTTATGCTATGCTGCATAGATGATACTGGGAATTTGTGCAAGGGTGTACTGTATTGGCCTTAATAATCCGGTTAATTTTGGAGCAGAGGGGGTGGCGCGTTTGTGGCTGTGAGAGAGGATGCTGCAAGGGGTTTCCCTCGCCATTCTCATGTAAAGCTGATGCAAAAATCTCACGAAAATGCTTTAACCGACGTTAAATTCGCGCGTTCGTCAGACCTTTTCAGCGTTTTAAACGAGCTGCCTGGGCAACAGGTAGCACGCTCGGTTTAGTGCAACGCTCGCTTCTAGTACTTACCAACTGAAAAGCGATGAGAAAAAACCCACTAAATAATGGTGAGAAATGAAACGGACGACTAATTAATGCGGCCTGGCGTGGAGGACCCATCCAACGGGGCTCGGACCCCTCAAATGGGTGGTTTAGGCGCCCATCTTGTATAGGATGAACGCTCTCAGCTGTAGACTGCCATGTTTGGCTAATCCGTGAGAATGACTTGCCAATAGTTCCAATTGGGATTCTGGAATCTAGAGCCAGATTCGGACCCACCCTTGTATTGAAAAAGTTGCTTAAGCGCTTATGCATTGTGGGGCCCACCTGGTAATTGAAATTATAGGTTTTTTTGGATTAGTTTGAATTTTTCGGCAATTTATTATAGAAGTGAAGAGAGGATGGAGCAAGGGCGCGGCCGATTTTTAGAGGAACTATCATTTGCCCGGGAATTGAACCCAGGTCTCCCGAATCAACCAAGCTCAGTAACAAATCGGAAAGTTGCCATGTATTATGCTATATAAACACTCAGAGCACTTTTATTTGCATTTCAAATTTCGAGCAGTTTTATTATACATTATTGTAAAACAAACCTTAGAAGCCATCAACAAAAGATTATCAATTTGTTTTCCTCCATCAACCCAAGGTGAAATTTTCCCAACTGCATAGGTGCAATAGATGGAAAGCGTGTCTATTTTTGAACTTTCAAAATCTGGTTTTCTATATTATAACACAAAGATCTACTGTATTTCTCGCATTTGTTGATGCGAATAAGAAGTTTGTTGCTGTGGATAACGGATTCTATGGAAATGAGGTTATACTTAGCTGCCTAATGTAGTAAAGCTTTTCACCTACATAAGCATATACAGTGATACCTCGGATCGCGAACGTCTCTGTCTACAAACACCATTTGCGAAAAAAAATTGCTTCGCTTCACGAACGCGCACACACAACCCTGCGCGCGTGAGTGCAGTATAGAGTCCCAACAACAAGTGTTCATAATTTAGGTTTGCATTAATTGCAATTGATTCGGATCACGAACAGGGTCAAGGAACGGATTATGTTCGTGAACCGAGGTAGCACGGTATAGATAGTGAAGCTAAGAATTTGCAAAAGTGCATTTGGGTTGGTTATCTACATTTTTAAAATGCTCCATACTCAGCCGTGATTCACGGACTGAGCCGACGTTAAGGTTAACGTTAAGACTTTGGCTGGCTCAATCTCTCTATTGCGACCCTGACGTCATTGTCCCGACATTAGTGGCATCATGAGAACGGGTCTATTTAAGTAGCTGTGTTGATACAACATTAGTAAGACATTTGCACATGTTGCCACGAATGTAAACAATTTTATGTATGAAATATTTTTGTTGTAAATATTATAAAAATTCTTTATTATGGAATATTTTTAGTAAGTTATAGCTTCGTTTTGAAGTGCGTATACGAAGTCGTTTTTTTTTTTTTTCTCACCCGGGTATTGTTTGATGCGCACCCTTCTTGAGGTGTCCACGACGTCGGTGTGAATTTTTGTCGCATTTTACCCCTTTTTTAATACCGTCTAGATTATTTTCCCATACGAACATATTGGTCGCCGCCCCCTTCTATTCAGGCGGCTTCACCTCCACCCCTGCGCCGCCTGTTCATGCACGATTCCCCTGCTTTTGTAACCATTTTTAAGGGAAACTTTTCAAAATTCTCACGTTGAAACAGGAAAACGTTTTCACGCGTTGGTTTTATATGGGCACCCAGACGACCGCTTGGGGCGCTGTTGTAAAATTAAAGATGAAGGCGCCACCTAGAAATAAAGTTCCTAAAGTTACATTATTTTTACTCTGCTAATATTATGCTCAGAAGAAAATGTTTTTGTTCACTTGGGCTCCATGCTTAAGTGTTTTATTTTGCTAAAAATCTCGTGTAGTTTTTAATCCAGTTTATTTCCATCTTCAGCTGGTTGTGGTGAAATGTTATTGAGATCGCGCTTGATTTCTTGGGAACCCAGGTTTTTAAAAGTATCCCACCATAACCTGTACCTAGTGAAAATGTCCTTTGTTTGAGAAGCGCGTTTTGTGAAAAAACCTAATTTGAGAAGGCTCCTAACATGAAACGTTTTTCCAAATATGAGCAATTAAGTCTAATGAAGTCTTAAAAGAAGCCGAAATCTCCTGCAATGAATAAAATTCCGGTGTTGCCAAAAGCCAAAATGGTTCATACTGGTGTTTTTTTTAAAACAAATTTCTTGTAAGAACCGATGGTTGTACTTTTGATAAAAAATAATTGTCAAGAAATCATTTTCTTCAAAAATGGACATTATGCATGTTTCGTCACAAATGCCATCACGTGACTATGATACTCGGCGTCCTACCTGTGAGACCTTGCTCATATGTTGGTTTTAGATTGGCAGGGGAAAATATAGCAACTACAACTCGAGAGCGGGTAACATTGCTCCTCGTAGGCAAAATTCCCAATAGGCCAACGTTAAAAATCAACAAACAAACAAACAAACAAACAGTAGGAGCATTCTCCTAAAAAATTGGGTACGACCCCCCCTACCATATGGCATTTATTTGCTGACTGTAGGGTACTGAGTTGAATTGAATTGAATTGAATACAGCCATAAAACATTATTTATTTAAAATATAGTTTATTAAATAAATTAAAACCTCTGTTGGAAACACCATTTTACAAAAATTGTTGGTGCAGTAAACCAAATCTTTCGATTCATTCAACGCGTATTTCTTTATTCGACAGGGGAATTCCCTTATTAAGCCATCAGTTTTTTTGGCTGGTGTTGTGTGTTTGAAGGTATACTAAATTAGTAGCGTAGTTCTGTATTAAATATATGAAATTAATTGAAAAATTAAATTGTGTCATTCAATATTTAAATTTTAAAGTTAAAGGTATTTTGTGCTAATAGAGAGTTTGAGCCATCCAACGTTAGCGAAACGATAACGAGAAACAGCGCTGGAGGACTGGAATGTCAAGGACTACCCTATGCGAAGCATGGCATTCCAATGTCATTCCGGACTGCCCGCGCTGTTTCTCGTTAACGTTACCGTTTCGTTAGCGTTGGATGGCTCAAACTCTCCAATAACAAGTTTTGCATCGCACGATTTTATTCGACTAAAATTAATACATATTATATGTATGTGATATGAGATATATCTGTAGCTATCACTTATCAAATTCTCCAAAAATGTGTTAATTTTTACCCCACTTATAGAAAACTACTGATATCAGTAAGTAGATACTTTCTTCCAATACTTTGGTCAGTATCGATGCTTTGATACTGATTTCGATATTTTGAATGATACCGTCATTCCCCACTAACACCAAGTGCATTTCAATGTTCATAATAATAAAAAATAACATTCTATTAATAGACGGGACGGGATTGGCCACGGAACGGCGACCACGTGCGCTGTTCAAATTTTCGAATCGGGCGTTGTATGCGGGCGAACGTGCGCAACGTAAACTATCTCCCATAGAGTCCCTTTTGTTTACATTTTGAGATGTAATAAAAGGTGGCTTTTTGGTGGCGTGGGAGCCCCGCACCCACCGACCAGATTTCCCATGGGAGAGAATCAACCTGTTGCCCGCATTCTATTAAACGGCAAGGACGACCCCCTATCCACCCCCCTCCACAATAAAAAAAACAACTAACGATATCGTATCCGCGTCTACTCGTACAGACCCGCTTTCGCATAGATATACATGAGGGCGCACTGTGTATATATAATACGAATATTTTCGGCGGAAGTTACTGCTACATTAGGTTCTGGTTAATTGGGACATAGTTAATACTATGCTTTACAGTCAACACCTATATGCCATACCGAAGAGGGGATCAAGACTTGCTCATTTTTAGTCCTGTTTGGCACAACAATTTTTGTAAAATGGTGTTTCCAACAGAGGTTTTAATTTATTTAATGAACTACGTATATTTTAAATAAATAATATTTTATGGCTGTAATTCCTATATTTTCCCCTGTCAATCTAAAACCATCTATAACTGAAAATAAATGGTTAAAAGGAGGATGCCCGAAATTGCCTATAAGCTTCGCATAATTGGTGCAGTCGCAATTTTAATTAATATCTACGTATGATTATAAGAGATTGATTTTTTCCTAAGGTCTGATCTCAAAGAATTTCTAGTAGTATTTAAACTGGGTTTTGTAAGATTTTTCTAAAAAATATAAATTCTGTCTAATATGAGTCTTAATTGTGTTTCTAAAATGTGTTTTTGCTAATGGGCTGAATTTAAATTCTTGCAAAGTATTATTCGAGGCATTTTTGGTTTATAATTTTCATTTAAAATTATATTAGTGCATTTGTTTTTAAATAGTAAACTTCATTTTGAATAATTCATGTAGTTAATTGATGTTCTCTTCTCGTTTTAAAGGTTAGAGTTAAAAAGCCTGTGAAATTAAAGACAATTTTTGCAATGGGCGCCATGTTTGTTTGTTTGTTTGCGTTTATTTGTTTAATGATAAACAACGCATATCGGGGTAGGGAAGACGTGATATGGAAAAGGACGGATGGTCAGGGCAGATCTTTACCCGGTATTTACCAGGAAGCCATTAGGGAAAACCTACGAAAAAAATTATTTCAGATTACGCTCACCATATATTTTTTTTTTGCCTGAAACCAGGATATTTTAAATAATTTTATTGCCTCTAAATAGAACAATTTACGTTAATTGTATTACAAATGAAACTAAGTACGGAATCACTTATGTGAGAATTTTTCATATTTTTCATTAACATGAACTTTTGTGCACTGTATATACAGGATACTATTTTAGGAGAATAACATCCTATTTGCGTAGTGCTAGCAAGTTTTTGTTTTGTTAATTTCGTGGTATGTTTGATAAAATTTGCATACAGTATTTTAATTGGAACAGATTACATTCATATGTAATCACATTTACTCTGATATGGACAAGATCCTGAAAACAGGTTTCTTGAGATCGGTCCACACCAGAGTAAACATGAAACAAAAACAGGGTTTCGCAAACATGTTTACAAAAAAAAAAGTTTGCTCACCAATTGGAGCGCCATGACCGGCAAACATTTTTTTCCTTTGATTTGGACGCGCTTTTTTTTTTTTTTTTTTTTCGCAAAAAGTTTTCTGAAACTTCTGGACAGAAAACTGGTGAGCACATTTTTTATTCCAAACGTTTCAGAAACCCTGTTTTTGTTTCGAGTTTGCTTTGGAGTAAAGCATTTCCATCATGGACGCCTTGTCGCTCCAGTTTGATCATTGATGCATTTAGGGTCATACATGTGTACATTTTTTTTATCTCCCATGTCTTTCTTCCTATACCGGGGCAGCCTTGGGAAATTCGGTTCCCATCGATCTGCCCGATATTTCTTTTCCGAAAACCACACTGCTAATCACAATAACGCCATTAAACACGCTAATGGCGCCCTCTTTAATTGGCGACGCCGATGGGATATTCCCACGTGCGCGGGCGACGACGTCATTTCCCCTCTGGCGGGAAATGACGATCTCGTTGGAGTTCTCAGGGAAAAATGCGTCCGCGTGTGTGGACGAGGCAGCACGTGGACCAGAGGGGAGGTCGGAGGTCAGCGAGCCCCGATTCACACGGCTCTCGCCAGGCGACCTTTCAGAGGACGGGAGACGGGGAGCAAAGGTTGCCCTAGGAACTCCCCCATTGTCGAATCCGGAAGCACCGGGAAAAGGGGTGCGAGCGGACGAACCCGAGCTAGACAAGGCCCATTGACCCGACTGACGCGACTACTTTTAAGGTGGGTCTCGCCGTCGGAGACCGCTTATGCCCAAGGACCCTGCACCACGGTGCGGCTAGGGTTGTTGCGATACTACTGATATTAGCAAGGCCGTATATATGGGAAGGGGGGGGGGATAGTGGGGATAGATCCCCCAACATTTTAGACCGTTCCGGCCAATCTTTATCCAACGATGGCCGACCAGCGTTTTAATTGCTAGTCCTGAACTACAATACCAGTCATGTTCTGTTTGATGCTTCAAAAATGACAGTGCTGTTCTTTTTCTGTTTCTATATAATGTTTTAGCATTTCATCATGAGCAATTTTCTTTCGGTTTCTTTGTGCCAGAGGTTTGAAAATATTTCATGTTGTCAAATTGATTTACTCTTGATTCCGGTATAGAAAATCATCCCAGTCTCTTTCAAAAGGCCCCAATCAGTTCCCACTGAACGTGAGACAACCCTGAGTCCCCATATTTGTTATAAATTTATTTTTAATTGGCGATTAAGTGAAACTTAGTTGGGTGTAACTGACCGTCGATGGCTAGGCTTTTATGTCCTTCTAACCCCGAAGGTGGGATTATGCTCGTTAGTCGAAATGGGGCCATCGGAGGAATGCCTTGGTTTTGGGTCCCCTTCTCGGTTGCCCTTAGTCCTCCCCCTCCCTTCTCTTTTTATCTTTTTCAAGTCTGCCGCCCGCCTGTTCGTCCCCCCCTCCCAAAATGTGCGGGGCCAGAGGGCTTTGCCACCAATTCGCCACTTGCATGGGGTGGCGTTTTTTTATATTTCGTTTCTGAAACGTTCCGTTTTTTGTCTTTTTTCTCACGCTGTTTATTATGCCAATATTTGCGTCGAGCAAACCCTGGGCAAAAACCGCGTGTCGTTTCCGCCGTCCGTCGCTAGACGGCGTGCTAACTCAAACTAGCATTCCCATTGGTTGGGTACTAACCGTAAGTTCACTAACTCCGCCTCGTACTAGAAAGCCAAGGAAACGTACTAGTTTCACTGTAGATTAAGTTTAACGTATAGGGGAGGCGTGGGGTAAGGTGAGACAGTGACATTTTTAAATAGTAATATTGAAAGTTGTTTTTTGTGTTGTAAAATGTTTTTTTTAAATTAAAAAAATCATTGTTATTACATTTTTCAGTCTAATAATGATAAATACAAGTTATTATAATTTGTTTCCATCATTTTGTACAATTCATGAAGTGTCTCACTTTACGCAAAGAGTGGGGTAAAATGAGACATTCGGCAATTTTTATTCAAACCTTACAATTTTACAGTAGATTTGATGGAGTTCGCTTTATACAATGTATTCAGTTAAACCACACATGCTGAAATTAGATCATTTATTGAATGCGCAAAAAATATTTTAGTAAACAAGTGTCTCATTGCTCCCCAGCCTCCCCCTACTGTACCGTAAAATGTGGATACTGTGGGTCATTTTTTGATAATTTTGGTGCAGGGATATTACCATCAATTTCTGTCCCAAAGTTATCCCATTGTGTCAAGAATCCAGGGGTAACTTTGGAACACAGGACCAGAAATAAGCATGTATTTAAATTCATTAGGCAAGTTTTTCACACAAAAAAACCATTCTAAAACTCTGGTTTTAAGCTATAAGTGTGTGACCACGGCAAGAGATCAGTGCTGTGCGACCCATTTCAGGCAAAAGTTGTCGATTCCCACGGTGCTTAATATTCGCCCATGTGCCAGTTTTAGGTGCTGAGATACAGTGCATTCCGCATAATGGAACCCACATAGGGGAACATGAAATATGGCCCTATTATATTGTTCGATTATTGCTCATTTGGTCCTAATAAGCGGTCGGTCTCATTATCAGGAAATTAAATTGAATCTATGCATGTCTATCTATGTCTCTATATATGTTTCCACATAAACTCAAGAGTTTTTAGTTATTCTAGGTAGAATTTCCCACATTTATATGTGAGGAACCTGACCCCAACGTACTATGTATATAGGAGACCTTTTTGTCCGTTGTTATAATCTTTCCAAAAACTGAATTTTTCCTTGAACGGTTAAGAAACGACTAACCTTTTGGGATAGGTTTTATTTGGTTTATATTATCTGTAAGATTAGAAAGTAAATCGAAAGTGATAGAGAAAAGACGAGATTTTTGAGATTGAAATTGGAAATTTGTAAATTAACTTGCATCAATTAATATGTCTGTTTTCCTTTAAGATAATAGACAGTTTTCGCACGACCACGTCTTTAGAAAGAACTTTAATGGTGGGAAGGGAAGAACCACGCATGCGCACCCATTACGTACAGTTAGTTCAATGCGTGGCTCCTTCCTTCCCGCCGTTAAAGTTAAGGTAAGTATAAAGATGCGAAAACTGTCTATTAGCAAACAGAACATATTTGTATTGTTGTATAGAACACAGAAAATGTGATTTTTATAGAAAACAATCACAACTTTTTGTTTTAAACACAGGAAGAGAACATTTTTGGGTACTTTCCAATTATCCCAGACTTCCTTAAGACCTTAGGTCGATACATTCTCTGTTGGTAGTCTAATTAATGTGAAAGTGCCCATTTCTTTTTTAGTCTATGGTGCATTGATTATTGTAGAAATATATTTATATATGACTGAAATTTTAGAACGTAGAAAGAACAAAATTCTGCAAGCACGAAAATGTAACGGTTTTATTCTTCAATGTTTACATGTTTTTATCTTTATCGTTTTTGCTATTTGAATTTCATTTCAAATTTGTAACGGTGGGAAAAATGGCAAGTGCAAATAAAGAAGAATAGCCTACACAAATATGCAGTGGATATACATTTCTTCCTTAGAAAATTATAAGCGAATACAATTTTAAAAATAACTTGATAACGTTTCACAGGAAGGACTGAGTCTGCACATGGAACTTGTTGCAGTTCAGACCGCAGAGGACTAGGGGTCTAAAAATATTGGTTACCAGTAAACAAAGGGGGTCAACCCACAACAACACCTGTATAAGGCTAACATTTAATTGTTATAAGAAATAAATAACATTTCCAACAAATACATAAGTGGGAAAACGGCACAATTCATTTTGTTTGCGAAAGAATTATATATCAAAGCAATTATTAAGCTGCTATAAGAGTAGTCCATTCAAAAGCATAATATAACCTTTCAATTAATAAATACGGTTCGTACATGAAATATATAACCATTCAGTGGTTAAATACGGCACATAATGAATATAGGATCATTCGTAGGTTAAATAGGATCCATATGAAACTGGAATTTTCTTTGTTCATCATACACATTGGTTTGCTTTCTCAATAACGGACACTTAATACGGAAAGTTCCTTCATTTTAGATAAATATCACGTATATCCAGTTCACTGCATATTTGCTTTAAATTGTATTCGATTATTTTTGAAAAAAATCACTGATTTTTACTGTGTGCTGTATATACAGGTTTATCTTAAAGTCCCTTGAGAATATGGTAAATGGCCTTAGTTTGAGTTTGAAATAATGCAAATATGCAGGTTTAAGTGGGGAGGGGAATTTACGTTTAATCAAAATCCATTTTGTGGACCTCCTCTACTCTACTGAAAGGACAAGAACCGGTACGAAAGTACTAGCAGCGGCTTCAGTGCTGGCCACAGAGGGCGCTCCTGCCCGTGTCCTTGGCGTATAAATTCACCCTCTGCCTTCGTCCATCCGCCAGTCTCTGTCCCTCTGTGAAGTGCGTTGGTTCCCGTAGCATCGCAGGTTTACCAAGTCCGCGCAATCCAAAATCACCAACGATGTCTTCTCTGGCACCCAAGGTCCCAAATCCCTCGCAGGAGCTGTTCCAGAAGGCCGTTCAGCGCGGCGACGCCATGGAGTTGAAGCGGGTCCTGCAACGGCTTCACGGGGAAGCGACACCGCCGGCGTCGCTCAACGTCGACTACTTCGACGGCGACGGTCAAACGGCACTGCACCATAGCTGTATGGACGGCAATCTGGAGTTGGTGAAGTTACTGGTGAAGCTAGGGGCCGACGCACGACTGGCTAACCGCGATGGCTGGAGCGCCCTGCACATCGCCGCTTACGGGGGCCACCAGGAGATAGCCCTCTACCTCATTGCCAACGCAAGGAGAGACGATCAGCGGCGACGGGTGCCTACTCCCGCCGCCGTCTGCTGACGACTTTTTCACGACAGTGAAACTTACTGGCTTACGGACTCGCCTTGTCCTTTCTTGCACGTGGTGGCTGTCTGGAGATGGTGTCGACGTGTTCTTGATAAGGAACAGTGAAACACTTTGATCATTCGTAAAGGTTGTGATGGACAGTTTCATAGTTGGTAAGGCGTCGTTGATTGATATCCACGACGTCTGCCGGAATTAAATTCCTGAAAACCGAAATAAATATGGCAAAAAACTATACCAAGAGTAATTTGGAACTACTCTTAAAATCGAAAATTTGAACATTTTTGCTGCAAAACATCACTCGTGTACTACTGCACTTTCTGAATACAGCAACTGATGTTTGGATTTTGTATTACCAAGTTCGGTGTATTGGCTTTTTTTTTCTTTTTGGTAGTTTAGAATTTAAATACCAATGTTACCAACTAAGGCGGCCATTTTGGATATGATGGTGACCATCTTTCGATCAGTGATGCCGTGCATATTTGGAAAATTAAAAAAGTGCCAATGTCTGTCTACCAGCTTGAATGTTCTACGTTTCATCCTAAAAAAAACAATTGTGATGGTGATGACCTCGCCAAAATGCTCACGGAACAGCCATTCTGTGCTGTAGATGTTTGATTCAGGGACCTTCTCACTGTGACGTCAGCAACAATAACTTGAAGCAGTGTGACCTATACCGGATAATTATGACTTTTCGTTGTGCCATTCCATCGGATTTGTTGATTCATTTCTTGTGTGCGTGTGTTTTGTGTAAATATGTATGTTGTGCCGGATGCGTAATAGGCCTAGAATGGCCCGTAGGGGAATTTTTGAAACTTTTCATTATGTAGCTAATTGGGATAAGGCGCTGTACTCACATTTTCAATTTGGAGGGTGACCTGTTTTTTGCGTGCCTATTGATTAATTGCAATTGTTGGTTATGTCACCAATTGTGTATCGCCATTGTGTATGTTGAAACATTTGAGACTACAAACACCATGTGCACTTTTACGCATGGAATCAATGGCGATAACAAAACTCGTTTTCGCGGGCTTGGTGTTAACTGTGATAAATGTCTAGTTGCCATTGTCAGCACGCAAAAACTTGTTGAAAAACTTTGGAATGTTGGCATCCGTTTCTCATTGTAAAATCCAGAATTTAACGACGAAATGTTGGTACAGGCGTCTAGAATTCCCATCTGATACGTAATGTTAATTTTTTGAATTCTTCGTTTCCCCTCCCTCCTTAATTTAATACGACGAGGATTATATATACCAAAGGATGTATCGGCACACTCGTTTGTTCTAGCTCAAAGATGAAGACAATCGAAGTTTCTCGTTGTTTTTTTGTTCTCTTCCTCCTCAGTGTCCACAAAATGTAAGATACGATTTCACTAAAATATTTCAAAAGTACTAGCCCTCGTATGTGTGTGTATTTTTTTTGCATTTTTTTTTTTTTGTCCACGACATTGTAGTCTGTTCTACGTGGTCGTGATCTCGCTACGCAGGAATGTTTCACTCTCCATCCCACCGCTGGTCAAGAGTGGGGGCAGGCGGAGATAAGGGTCGAAAACGCTGCCCTACCCCTGCCCCCGTCCCCACACCCTGCGCCGTGGGACTCAGGCCACCCAGCACGAACCAACTGCATAACCTTGCAGGAGCAGAGACACCTGCTTATCTCGCATGGGATTATTAAGCCTGGTCTACAGCCAGCGCCCAGAAATGGTGGTCTTACCCTCTGTGCAGGAGCTTAGGACTAGTTTTCCTTTTGGTACACAGTTGAAAAAATCCATAAAAGTTACGGAATAATGTCGGTAGCAGAGTTAACGGGATTTGCACGGATTACCGTAATATTAAGGGGATACTTCAGTAAAAATAGCAGAATACCACTGCTAAATATAACGAAATACCTCTACAATAGTCGTGTAATTCTTCTGTGATACTATGTTTTTAATAGAGGTTACACTCAATTCCAATTATTTATGATTTTTTAAGTTGGCATTTGCTTGGATACAACTGTGGAAAAAAATGCACTGGCCCGGGAATCGAACCCAGGTCTCTCGTTTGAAAGGTTCCACACCTAGCTTGGTCAATTAATGCTAATGACTTCCACGTTCAGTGTGGAATGTTTGAGTTACAGTAACTTACTTCATTTTGGGATGATTTTGAAGGAAATTTCTTGTGTTAAAGCTGAAAAGGAATGCTGAAATGTAATATTTCTTTTGCTCATCATAAAATGTGTCTGATTTCTCAATAGAGGACACCTAATACGGAAATAAATTTGAAGGAATATCACTTATATCCAGTTTACTGTATATTTCTTGCAAGTTTTACTCGCTTATTCCTGTAAAATTTACGGATTTTTTAAAATTATGTAGGCTATTGTTCCGGTGTGAGAATTTGGTTGAGGTCGTGGGAGGGGGAAGAAAATTTAATGGCCACCAGATTGGCCCCTTTACGTCCTATTGTTATTTAATTCTTGGAAATATTTTGTACAGGAATTTTGTAATGTATTCAGGAAATTTAGGGATACACGACATTCTGATATATCGGTATTGGGTCTTAGTAAGTTAGTAAAATTACCTTTGAATGGAGTTTGGCCACATGACTCCCATTGAAATACTATTTTTTGTGCAGGAATTTATGTATTTCATGAAGTAATTCTCAAAATTATAGTCCCTCGTTCATGTTGCTTCTAGTTGAGCATCCAACAACTGTTCAAAAACGTGTTCGTTGTGGTGCTTTTTCAGATAATTTATGAATAAAAATGCCCCTTCTAGATTGAGTGGCTAGGCCGTGTTGAAAATGCAATGGCAAATGCTAAAGGCTCATACGCCTCTAGATGTTATTGAACCAGGAATGAGGCTAATTGGTATTCCAAACTTTGAGGTATACATTAGCTTTCAGGCTTCAGTAACGTTAAATCGGCTGATGGACAGACACAAAATTGACGAAACCATAAATTTCACATAAACAGATAAGTAAAAATACTGCAGTGTGATGATTATCAATTCTAGTTTCTTCATGGACAATCACAAATATTAAATCAAATTTTTAAAAAATGTAAAACTTCGTAACCAGGGTGTCTTGTAAATTAGCTGTGGAAATTTAAGCATATTTCAAGGCTCATTTCCTTAAATTTTTAAGTAACCCCTCCCATGACCAAATGTCACATTATTTTCCTAAGGAGTCTGTAACATTTTTAGAGTTTAAAACAAAAATATTGGTATTGTTTTATCAGATTTTTTTCGATTAACTGGAATCTCCATGCATCGACAGTAAATTGAAACTGGTGTTTATTTTCGCGTAATTCCTGATTTTATCCAGTTGATATAAATTCTAGTATATTTCCCGATTTGGCCCTGGAATCGCGATTTTTAAGGAAGCCTATTTTTTGTAAAAGGGTCGGTCCCTTTGTAAGGGAACTGTCAAAATTATCCTCAGGTTAATTGTTTGCAGAAAATCATTAAAATAATTGAAAGTTTTCGACTATTTCCAGACTTTCCCATTATACAAAGCGATTGTACAGAAATGATTTGATTTAGTTTTAATGGGTTTGTCCCAAATAACCCGATTAAATAGAATTCAATGTGACTATTTACAAAATTTGATTAACCTACATAACAGCTAAAGGTTCAACCAATGAATCATGTCAGCCAGTATAATTCTTAAATCCCCACAAACATTCGGTGATTTTCATAAATGGAGATGTATGTATTCCCTAAATATAAAAGAACTTCAATTTTAATGTTGACGTTTAATTTCAAAATACATATCTGTAAAGCATAATTTGTTTTTGTTGAGAAATTCAGAACTTTTAAATGACTACTCAGTGGAATATGCGGTATAATTAGAGTATTTTAAAATTTGTTTGGAAAGTTGAGTTGTAATATGGTTTCGCATTTTATGTTGATGAAAGGTTTCTAGATTTTTGAAAACAATTTGGTTTCAGCAGCTCAAAGACGAAATTTCTATGAATTATACATAACAAAAATGCTTTCTTCACGACATAAATTTAAGGATGTGACAATGATTTGTCCAACAAAAAATCATTTCCTATTGCGTACAGATTCAGGAAAGAAACAAAAGCTGTTTTTTGTTAGATCTCACGCAAAAGATGAGGACATTCAGCTGAATTTTCCGGTTGAACAATTCGTACACGGAACTGTTTGAGGAAGTACTTTAAACCGCTAGATCGAAAGTTAACCAGTATTCAGTGTCTCCAGGAAGCGTTTTATCGCAAAGTGGAGTTGTTGTAAAATATTACAGTATTATTTCATGGAATTTTAATTTATATTATTCATATCAAAAACTATTGATTACATTTTTTTAAAATTATTATAAATGTTAGAATAGTAAAAATAGTCGGTTTTACAACATTGATTTTGATAAAAAATGTAATTTAATCGTTGGCGTCTAAAAAAATTGGCCATTTGCAGGATATAAAGCGCGTTTTCTGGGTTTTTGTTTTTGCTATTTGCAGAAGCCATTATTTTCCAGCGAGAAAGTGGGAGGAGCCTATGAGCGACTGACATTGCTCCCCGACAAGTGCGCATGCCCGGCCGACGAATTTCTTGGTTAGCAGACGGAATTCATCGTAGTGTGAATACGGCATTACCCTATAGTTTTTCATGGATATGTTTGATGTTAACTTTAAAAATGGTCAAGGCATATACGAATTACTATATTGACCTATTTTAACAACAACAGTTTTAGTTTTTCCTCCTGAGATGAAAGTTTGACGACATTTGTGAAAACACAAATTTGGGATGAAAATGGCCGTTATTTAGAATATACAGAAGTTAGATTATTGGAAAGTCCCCACAATATGACAAAATAGTGCTTCTCTCCAACTGACCGAAAAAGACCCATTGAAACCCGCTTGAGACTTTCCAACTGGGCAAAACGATGACTGGTAAAAAATTACCCCAGGCCCAAAGTATCCACATTTTATGACACATTTGCATATGGCTATATGCAAATCCTTCCATAATTAATCAAAGACTTATTATTCATGGCCGACGTACTGTATCTGGTGGCACTATCCAAGATTAACCCTGAGCAAAGCCACCTGAGCTCCAGCAAGATGGAAGGGGATCTATGCAAAGATATGTTTGACAACATGGTACGGATTCGTGGAATCCAGCCACAGGATAAAAGCACAAGGACTCTTTTAGGAGTGCCGATGGAGGGGATCGAAGCTAAACGTGAAAATTCCGTTGGATTTGAAGCAGGGGATTTGGTGTGTATTCCATTGTGACACTAACCCCTCTCATGCACCTAGAATTGCCCTGAACCTCGTCGGAATGCGAGGGACCTTGCCCATCCTTGGGTTCGATTCCATTCATTGGAAGGGCGTTTCTAAAGAAGGGTCCTTTTCACGTGCGTAATGGTCGCTTTTCACCGGGTTGGCCCTTTTTCAGACCTCCATTCTGAAAGGATGTGGAAATACCACTTTTCAGCATTCGGAGCATAGGACCGTAGCGCACGAGCTACAGCGCTCCCCTCCGCATTCAGTGGACTCGGGGTTGGGTACGGGGTTTAGAAATCTCTCAGGGGCCTCGCACCTCAATGAATGAAAGGACACCTCAAGAGGGTGATAAACCCCTGTACCTGCAATGGGAAAGATTGCGATATAGCAACCCGTGAAATGCATGGCACTTGCTTTGCGAGTAACTTTCTTTACTCAACGTTGAAAAGCTTTTATCTGGGTTGCTTTTCAGGTTGAAATCAATTTTTTTTACCCCCAGTATATTTAAAAAATGTAAATATGGACATGGTGTGAGATTTCTAAACAACTTGCTTGAAACTGAACGTTTCCTTCAACGTCCAATTTGTATTATCTCTATTTCATGTATCAGTTAATTGGGAAGTATAAAATTGTGTTGAATCTGAGAAGTATAAACGAATAAAACGTTTCTATGTTGGGGAAACTTTGTCACAAGGATGTGCCAATTATGACATAGGGTGCCTTGATTTTTGTCAATGCGGTTATTGGAAATGTTGTATAACACAAGAGTTCCTAGAAATTCAATTGATCCTTACTTCAGAAAGTATTTTATTATTTTGGATTGTGGTTGGATTACATCGTGATTGGTACACATTTTGGCCGGATCATCCTTGAAGTTGGGACCATGCAGCTCACCCTAATTGTTCACAAATTATTTTAGGACATATGCAAAGTATTAAATAATTTGTAAGTCTAATCTTTAATACCTTTTTTAAGGTGTCTATCTGAAGATGAGTATTTTTCTAAATTTTAATAACCATTTTGGAAGATAAGATAAATTGGTGAAGTTTGGTAGACCATTGGGATGAATGTAACATCAGTTTCAGTCAAATATAGCTCTAATTACAGTATAAAATCCCGTTAATCTGAACTATTTGGAATCAGGATATGTTCGGATTAGCAACATTTTTGGATTATTCGAACATATGTAGATAGATCATGCGCATATAATTCATTCATTTTAGGTTTATTTTTGTTGCATTTAGTGTAGACACTGAATTTGCATCATGTAATTATGTTTGTATCAGTGTTTTATTTACTACCTTTATTAAAATGTAAACGTAGTATACGTAACATATGATGTGTAAAATTGGTCTATAAAACTACACGAGCTTGAATTAGAGCATAATTCTGAGCACATTTTAGGATGATATTCCACATGTGCTACAAGCATTCTTAAATGTAATTTTTTTGAGGTTAAAATTATTTTATTTCGAATTTGTTGACTGAATTTCTGCAATAACGATGTGGTCTTTTTTGACAAAATGTTGACTGTGTACACTGATCAATGAACTGAAATAGGATTTTCACACAAACGGCAACAATTTCACAACTGCAGTTTGTTTGTATATACGGTAAAATATTTTCCTACTAAAATGGTTGATTCCCGAGCGCCCCCTATATGTGTTCGTATCCCACGCTTGTCGCCACTTGGCCCGAGCCAATTGAATTCGCCCCTCCCGTTGACACGTGCCTTTCATGCTATACACCATTTCCGGTTTCACAATGGACCCGGGCTAACCCTCGGGTCCTGGGATCCGAGCAAAGCCTGAATTCCCCGGGGAAGAAATGGCAGGCACGTGACCGCAGGGGGCGCTGCTTAGATCATTCGGATTGTAGGTGGTGTCATACGGAGAAAATATTGCATACCGGAATAAAAGATAAGCCTAGCCTTAAATGATGTTATTAATAACGAGGTAATTTCCACAATCTCATTAATTCAGGATAATGGAACCACTGGTCAATCTGCTTGTTAGAGCCAAACGAGCAATAACTGACTAATATGCTTAAAAGTCTCTGAAGGTGCAAGGTTAATGAGACCAGCCACATAAAAGGACCACATACAGGTACCTTCATTCATTCGAGGACTGGTAAGGGTCCATTTAAAAAAGGACGTCCCCTGAGTTTCTTCAAAAATTGATCCTCTACTACCCCCTGTGTTATTTAATTTTCTGTTCGATTTGGGAATAATTTTAGTAGTTTTTGACGTATACGATAACGTCTTTGTTTTCGGTATTAGATTGAAAGTTCCGTTTCGGTGAAACGAAAATGTAACGGCTAACGGCTGTTAACCGGCTTACGCGGCGGGGTAACAGCTTGCGATAACTTTTCATAGAACAGTAATCCTACGTTAAAAACATGACGGTTTTTTTATGAAGGTGAAAATGTAAAATTACTAACCTCAACATAAATATAGAGCACACCATTTGTGGCCATTGCTTGTGTAACACTTTCAAAACCCGGAATTCCAAATGCCTGAAAGTTGAAATGTCTAATGTCTGAAAGTTGAAATTTCTTATCTTCAATCAAAAATTTGTAATATGTTTACTATAAATTTGTCGGCATAAAAAAATTGACTGGGACGCCCAGTTATTTATTGTTTTTGTTTTTCTGTAAACACTGCAGTCTTGTTCGTAGTTTCTGCAATCCCCGCTGTTTGTGTCGGGTGACCCTTGACCCGAGATGCACGATTCCCACCTGCTCGGTTTTTTTCCCTTCTTCTCCTCGGTAAAAAAGCAGTGAAATTACGTTTGGGGGAGCTCGGAAGGAATGCCTGCTAATTGAGGGTAGGCTGGCCGAGTCCGAACGGACCAGGTGGTGTCCAGTGGCTTAATTTAGGCCTAACGTTTTTTTAATTAAAATTAATTCCCCCTCCTCCCCATAGGCTTTTGTGAGAAAGATGCATTGTTAGGTTTGTTTTTGGGTAGTTTTTTTTCTTCTTCTTCTTCCCCCTGTGAATTCAACGCCCATGAAATTCTTGAGATTCTCCAGGGTTTCCAGAGGCCGGGAAACCCCTTAGGCTGGCCTTTGTGTGCTTTATGGCCAAGTGGGAAAAATAAGGGACAACAGGGCAATTGAGAAACAGGTGGACCCTAAATAACTTTGCCAAAAATCTGTACGCTATACGTAACAGGGACAAGAGCATCTTATTTTGTGAAACATTGTTGCTGAAGATGAATGTTCTTTGTTGGTGATATTTGTTTAATGCTATTCTAGACAGGAGATATACCATGAGAATACGCTCTGAATTTCGGCTAATTGAGAAATGTTGATTGGGCCAGCTGTTTATTTGGGAAGATTTCGCATAATTGGGGACACCACAATCTAGTTTCAATGTCCCAGTTAACCGGAATTCACTTATATTTCAAAATTTCATATAAATAATTCTGAATTCTATAAGAGTTCAAATTCAGATCTGATGCATATCAGAATAATTGCAGACTACAGTACAGTAGAACCTGTCTAAATACATCCTTTGTAAATGAATAACCTCTATAAAAGCATAAAATGTGCATGTCCCGACTTGGGACCCGCGTATAAATACAGGTTCTAT
This sequence comes from Ophyiulus pilosus, assembly GCA_033995625.1. Classification (NCBI taxonomy): domain Eukaryota; kingdom Metazoa; phylum Arthropoda; class Diplopoda; order Julida; family Julidae; genus Ophyiulus; species Ophyiulus pilosus. The sequence goes on along the minus strand of JAUJYV010000643.1, from coordinate 13,349 downwards.
ATATGGAAATATCTAAAATATGGAAAGTATCCATATTTTAATGGATACTTTGGGCGAGTTTTTGGTGTGTTTTTTTTTGGAATTCTGAAATAGTGTACATTAATTACTACTCGAAACTGACCAGGTCAAAGGTCAAATAGAATCAACCCTCCTCTTTCAAAAAATGGCATTATTTTTACTATCTGATTAAAAGATGCAGGGACCCATATTCACATCTACAAAATGTGACCAAATGGTTGCTGAGATTAAGCACACATTTTGGTTATGCTGAGATGTTGAAAATACAGTAATTAATTGATGGTGGATTATATCCATTGTACATCCAGTTACATATAGAAGGACCTCCTGATCCATTGCAAGGGCTATTTCAAAGTTTGTGAAACTGGTAGGATGTTGCCGTGGGATTTACCGTTTTTTACACGCCCTCTGCTGCCACTCGGGGTCACCTGTGCTCCATCTATTAGCCCTCGGTTGGACCTAGTGACCTCCGACCTTTCCCCAGCATCACTAAGGGTTGTGAAGGTTTTTCCCAGCACTCTCTGTCAATGGAACCCAGGATCATTCTGTGAATTTTACCAAAAATAAGGGAGGGGCAATTAAATGGCCATCCTGACCTCTTCTCCCTAAACAGTCGTTCATGGGATAAAGGAAGCTCATGGCGACAATTCATGGAATTGCCTTAATTTACTACGAATAACCCCTAGCTTCATTATTTTAATTATGCAAATTGTGTGTGCGATGCATTGTGTGTATATCTGATGTTTCTCATGTGGATTTGTGACCGATTTTGGTGTAATAGTTTGCATCCAGCAAATACATTGCCTAAGATTGATTTCTGAAATTCAAATTGTTTTGAATTCTCATTAAAATCAGAAGTTAGATTACGTCTTAAAATGAATTGCTATAAACTAAAATATTCAAAAATGTCAAGTTATGAGTTAACATGTTAGAAACTTCGCAGAGGTCCTGTGGAATTACAATGTTGTCATACAAGTGTATTGGATCAACCATCACAGCACTTCTTTAAAGTGTAGACTATCTTTAAAATGCATTTAGAAAATGTGAAAATGTGGGCAATTATTATTGTATTATTAGAGTTTACCTGATCTAAATACTCCGTTATATGACGATGTACTCAAGGGTGGGGCCCAATGAAATTCGTTTTCCGCATTACTTGAGTCAACGAATTCTCAACTTTCTTGTTTATAGTATTATTATTTTATTTCGTGTAATTGGAATGTGGAAATAATTGCACAGAAGGCACTGAAAGAAATGGTCACGAGAATATACGAGAACTTTATATAACGCCATCTATAGCAATACCATGGAAAGCCATAGAAATACCATAGTAAACAAACTAGTGTTGCACAAATATAGAAACATTATGTTGAAAATGTATTCGCATTGATAACAAGAGTAGCATTGTATCAATGATATTAATAAGGTAACAAATGTCATTAAAAATGACGTCCCCCGAAATTCCTTCAAAAATTGACCCCTTCCTCTCCTATCCACACGGTGTCTGTTTTAGCCCAGACCCCTACCCTCCTTATTAGACGTTCTTAATTTTTTTAAAAAGTAGGGTGACCAGCAAATTTGTAGGAACATACCAAGGTCCATCCTACCTTTGGTGTCCCTTTCTCATTTCACTGACCTTTAAAACTCAATTAATCAGAACAACAAAAAACTAAAGAATACCATCATTAGTAGATATCCATAATGGCTAGTCCACATGATGTCCACTGGCTAGTAGACCCCTACCCCCTCTTGAGGATGTCCTTTGTGAATGGCCCTTAAGTTCTTTGACATTGTATTTCCATTTCCATTACAAACTTTCTTTATGACACCTACTAACCTTTTATCATTTGCCTTATTTTTTCAAGACATTTTTCATACTGACCAACATAAGGACAAACAAGCCATCGCCATCATCGTTATTCGGGATATCAACTCTGGGTTCATCATCCATCATCTCAATTAGGCTTATGTTTTATCTGCTTTACTGTTCATCCCCATCATTTTAATAGTTCTATACGTGACTATCTGCAGCCCGAAATCGTGATTGGTAAGGGAAAATTTTTTTTTTCATCTCCCTTAAATGTAGCTAATCCTATTAGTATTTTTGCATTATTATTATTATTATTACTATTATTATTATTAGCAGGTGGTTTTCGAGTTTTTCTCTTTCACGATTTTTTCTTTTTCGGTCGCTGCTATAATTACGCTTCGGTTTCATATTCCCACACTTCATTTTTAAAGGCTAAAAAAATGAGGGAAAAACAAACATTTTTTGAATGATAGGGTTGATCATGCGAAGGATGTATAATGCCGAGGCGATATTACGGCCTAAATTAATTATATTATTAGCCTACTGACTGAAGGGGGCTAGGGTCGAAATGCCGAGGAAATTTTTAACGAGAGGAGAAAAAAAAAAAAGAAAAAAAACTTGAGATAAAAGTTGCGAGGGAAAAACGGCGGCCGGCCAGAGGTCCTGGGAATGCGGTTGCATGGGAAAAAATGTCGGGAGTTTTAAGGTCTAAAAACCTCCGATGTTTCCCTGCTTCTTTCGCTCGTAACTCTATGGCCAAGGATTTTCGCTTTAGTATCAGGTTTTGCATCGATGGATTCACTTTAGATGTTCGTTTTCGCTGCAGCTGTTTACGGAGATACACTTCATTTTTTGAACGCACAATGGAGGGGATAAAAAAGTTTCTTGCAACGCCATCTGTGATGCTTTTTGCTCAACTTATTAGTATGCTGGGAAAAATGCCTTCTAGATACAAGAGTGTTTGAGCTGGCCAACGTTAACGATAACGATAACGATAACGAGAAACAGCGCTGGCTGCCCGGAATGGCATTGGAATGCCATGCTTTGCATAGGGTAATCCTTGGCATTCTAGCAGCCAGCGCTGTTCCTCGTTATCGTTATCGTATCGTTAACGTTGGCTGGCTCAAACTCTCTATTGTATTTTTCCAGACGGCATGTACGTTTTTCTGTTTTGGTAATGGAGAATGATGCATCTCCAAGCCGACACAAGGACAGAAATGCCGTTTTTCATCAACTATAAAGCCACGTCCCCACCAACGAAAACACTGATCAGAAGCAAGGTTTTTGAAAACATGTTTGCTAAGCCTCACTGTAATGCTGAATTACATATATATTTACATATATACTATATATATCTGTGGTTTTCGCGGTTTTGCCATGATAGTTCCTCTAAAAATCGGCCGCGACCGTGCTTCTTCCTCTCTTCATATCTATTATAAAAGTTGAGTATCACAATGTATGTTTTCACATGACTTTTCGTGAAGACTTTTGTCCTGCGACTAACTGGTTACACCCAGGGCCTAACAGCTTCCAGCTCTGATATACTGTAAGAGGAGGTAGAAGACCGTGACATTTTAAAGAATTCGACTGAAATATCTCGGAATATAAGCATGTGACGAAAAACGCTGTCTATTTTAGCATAGATGGCGATGCTGTAGGTAAAATCAAGGAGAACATTATTTTCTTCAATGGAAACTCGTGGTTTTTTACATATTCGAAGGCTTCCTGAGAAAAAATCAGTAAATATTTTTATTAGGACTTTTTGTTGTAAATACAGTATTAATGACTTATAAAATTGTTCTCGTTTGAACTTATACTTTACAAATTAAGAGCTCTTTTGAGTAACAATTGAGTAAAATAATTTGGTTTGGAAAATTCGTGTTCTGTTTTTTTTTTTTTTTTTTTTTTTGGGGCGAGTATAGCGCCCAAAACCATTGCACTAACGTTAGACAGTTTTCGCATGTGTTTCGAAACATAAGCTACTAAAGTGTTTAGAAGTTAGTTAATCTCGTGCCACTCGACTAAAATACTAGATGGATTAGTGGGAGTGGGCGGGGCGCTACTCTGCCAAAAAAATAGAACAAAATGGATTTACTAGATTACTCGATTAAATTGATGTGTAACACGTTTAGTTACTAAAATGCTAGCTTAGTCTGAACCAGCCTATAGTGCGAGGAATTCTCAGTAATGCACGAGTCTGTCAAATAGCGCTTAAGTTTGTTTTATTACATTATTAATAAGCAGTGGTTCATCGTGCGATATTCTGAGTTATTTTGTGGCATACGAAGGCAAGGATTCGTCGTAAATTCCCTTGACCCTCTTGTTGGTGGGGTCAAAGGGTGACCTGGGGTGATACTTGGCGGAAATGAGCTCCCCCATGCGCTCAATTTGATAACTTCCGGTTTTTAGGTACTCGGCACTGACTACGGCTTCTGTATCATTCTCTATCCTGGTGACATAGCCATAGGCTACCGTGCGGTCAATTGCAAAGCCATACTCTGAAGTTCGGACACGACCCACGATTTGGCCATTCCGCCAAATGGCTTCCAATCCAAATAGTGGTGTCTGACTACAACAGACAAAAAGAAATGGATGTTGGTTAAGAATCACATGGATCACTTAATCAGTCGAGACAACAATGGGAACGAAATGCACCTGTCAAGTGTGAAACAGCACAGCCATTTCCGCAAGCCGCCTTTCTTTTGGGCCAGAAGAGCCGAACGTCCCAGAAAGGAGATGTCAGTGTCCAGTTTGCAGGTGAAACCTAGTCGAGCCTCTAGCGGGGTGTCGTCTAAGCGCAAATCAGCATGCCAGTGACGATATCCTTTGAGGAATTGGAAGGGGTCAAGATGAGTTATGGTCATACATGTACAATAAGACCCAGATCATTTTGGCAAATTAATAGAATTACAATTCGAATTTCATCAACTACAAATGTGAGTCAATGTGCGCTGACGACTTTTTCAAATCGCTGAGCAACACTGAAAATGTTTTCATGTTTAATCCCTCGAATCTGATATTGTATTCATTACCTTTTTCAATGCTCAGCGAATCCATGGCCCTGTAGCCAGCGTTAACCAGACCACTTTTGGCCCCCTCTTTCATCAGCTCCTCGTAAACGGGTACGCACGAGGCGACGGGAATGTGTAGCTCAAAGCCCAGTTCTCCGACGAAAGTCATCCGGAGCACACGCACCTTGTGACCAGCGATATTGACCACACGGTTGGCATGCAGCGGGAAGTGGGCATCAGACATGTCTGTGGTGGTTAGGCCCTGGAGAATGTCCCGACTGGTCGGAAATGATACAAGAGTTAGTTTACTCTGAACTTTTTGTAATCTTAATAACATGATTAATTTTAGCAATTGTACACGTCTGTTTAACCGGTGGGGGTAATCGCGCATATGCAAGGTGACAGCGTGATTTTAAGCCACCCCCATCTTGTCCAAGTTATCCTTTTGAACTTTGAGACATGACTTTCACTTGCCTCTTTGGTCCTTGCACACTCAGCAGCCCCATTTCCTCACTGAGATCCTCCAGTTTAGCGTTGAACTTGTTGTCCTGAATTACTTTGAGGATATGGGCATAGTTTTGGAAGGCTGAACCACCCGCTGCAGCAATATAATAACCACGTCCTGGTGGAAGAAAAGAAAGTTTGAGAAGCGAGAGGTTTTGCAAATGAATTTCTGCCAGTGAAGTTAGGACATAACAGCAGTGCACCCTACCTTTGAACTTTGGGTCGCAAGAGCTTCCATCGCCACTCTCAATTGTGCTTACGGTTAAATCTGCTTCGACACCTCCTCGTTCATTCAGCATGCAGGTGTACACTGTATTTCCTGCCGAATTTAAAACGTACGATTGATATTATTTATAACTCGTTTGGAAGATCCACGAGATGATGATAATGTCACCTGGTTCTTTGTTGACATCATTGCTAAAAATCCAATCAGCAGCTTTGGAACTGTCTGGTCCAGTCAGATAGAATTTTCCAAAGTAGGACATGTTGAAAACCGCTGCTTGCTGGCGACAGGCAAGACACTCATGACCAATCTGTACCGATTGAGAAATGCCGGTTACTTCTGAAAAACAGTTAATAAGCAAGGGAACTTCTCAATGTTACTTACAACATGATGCATCTTGGGAAAGTCGAAGACATAGTCATTCTTCAGCAAGTCATAGTATGTATAATTCTGATGCACTTTATGCCCGTCAGCGCCATAGTAGTCATAACTTCTTACCTGAAGAGATTAAGGAAATAATAGACACCAGAGAAAACAATTGTGGGGATGTAATTGGCAAATACCAATATATTGGAGCTAACATATCAATATACTAAGAAAGTACTTGTAAAGTGACGTACCGGTGCACTACCGTCAGGTGAGAACCAGCCTGGCCTCTCCCACCCCTGACGTTCCTGGTAGACGCACCCTCGCTGCTGCAGTACCTGTTTAGTTTAGGAACAACATGTCTATTAGTGATCAATGGGATGATGAGATTTAAGTACGACAATCCAGTTGGCCACTGCAAGGCAATGTGTGATTTAAAAATCTGGTAAAGGCCAAACTATCATGGCCATGATTTTGCCTGCAGTGGGGCCCTATAACCCATGCGTGTAGGCCAAAGAAGTATTTAACCACCTTTCACCTTATGAAATGGATCCAGGCGGGCGTTTCGGCCAGCCAGTGGCTCATCGTGTGGGAACACAGTTGAATAATTTTTGACGTAAGACTCGTGGCTTTTCTCTTTTACCCATTTTGCGTTACCAGCTAACTTTGGACAGAACCTCCTGTGGACAAACTAAAATTAATGATTATATCGTCACCCACAGCTAAATATATTTCACGGTGGTTTTGATTTGTAGCCAGTTGCACAATAAACTGCAAGATCCAGACACTACTGCACAGTACATTTGTGAATGTATCATGGTGTCAATTTAGGTCAAACGTTTAAAAAATAGTGTGCTTCGACAAATGCAATAGCGCCCGATAAGACGCTCCTAGCTACCTGCCACCAACCTGATGTCATAGCCGTACATATCCAGCTGTGGTCTGCCCTGTACAATCCATCTGGCCAGTTCCCTTCCGCATCCGCCGCCTAGCATCATGCCAGCGCTGTTGAAGCCACATCCATGGAAGTAACCACGTACGAATGGATCCTCTCCCATGATGGGCTTGTGATCGGGCGTGAATGATTCTGCGCCACAGACTGTGGACTTAATGCCAGTTTGCTCCAGAGCTGGAACACGGTTAATGGCGCCTGACACGTGACACGAGAACACATCCCAATCCAGCTCAAATAAGCCGAAGGCAAAGTCCTCAGGTAGCTAGAAGAGAGGCATCTTGGGAACACAAAATTAAGAACATGCAAATGGAGCAGTGTTGGCACTCACCTTGTCGATGAAGATTGGGTTGTGCTCGTATCCTCCCACCGATAGAGCATCTCCTTGCAGGCGGAGATACACTGAGGCATCATGGTCACGTACATTGGGCATGTTCTGGATTCCTTCGATACGATTGGTTACCACATATGCGTGTTTCATGGCCACCAAGGGCACGCGAACACCGGCCATTTTCCCAATTTCCGGGGCCCATACACCTGCAAATGGGATTTTTTAAAAAATGACTCAGTAGGTGGCGCTACTCATACGAGGGCTCACCAACTAGTGTTGGTAATGCTAATTATTGTATGTCAGTATAATGGTCAACTACATATTTGTACAATTTGTCTAAAAAATTAAAGAAATATCAGTATAATCGTGGTCTAAGTAACACTTAAGATACATGACCACTAGGGTCTTCCTTTTTCAAGGGCTTTACCAGTACAGTTAACGACGCATGGGGTGCGTATCGTTCCTTTCGATGTCTCCACTGTGTTAACCCGCCTTACTCCATATGTGTCCTCTTTCACCTGAATCCCAGTCACAGTGCACTTTTCAACAACGGTGGCGCCTGCTCTGGTTGCGCCTTTGGTCAGTGCCGTACAGAATCCGGCCGGATCCACCGTTCCGTCCCCTGGGCTATACAGCGTGCCGTACAGATCTTTTACATTCATCAGTGGATACAATTTCTTGGTTTCTTCTGGTGAAAGAACGTGAGATTCCACTCCAAAAGTTTTACCTAGCTGGTGTTAGGAAACAAGAAATTCCATTATACCATGTTGAAAATATTCTTGAAGAATGACACACCAAAGTCGATTTTTTTTTTTTTTTGAAAAATGCACTGCAAATGATATACGCTTTTAATCTTCATCATCAACTATGGTCTTAACTACGTACTTTCCTCTACATCCAGGTTTAGGACCTGGCACGTGCAAGGTGAAGGAAAGACTGATTTTTACATGACCAATTCCGGCATTTGCCTGGACACATTTTAAATACTTTTTGTCAATAGTTTTGTCATGATTACGTTTGGGTTAATTGGTTTTAATGGCAAAAATACCCTTTTTCTTAATTTGGGATCTTTTAATAAGAATGGCAAATTTATGTTCAGATAGTCTGGCCCTGCACAACCCACTGGATTAGTTTTTAGACATGATATGCAATACAAAATTAAGTTTTTTACAGACCGTCATTAATCTCTTGTATTCATTTAGTCTTTCTTTGTTGTTTGCTATAAATAGACCTCCATTATTGATCCAACCAGGATGGACTTCAGTCTCCGCTTCCAGGACATCTGCCAATAGCTGACGAGTGTACTCCAGGAGTTGAACTTCTGTGTCATTGGGTCGGAGTCTCCAAATCAAACCTAAAAGTTTGGGAATTTTTTTTTTACAATGGTAAATGATAACTTAAGGTTTCCTATTGTTTACTTCTCCTGACCATACAGAAAATAAATTGCAGTTGTTATTTTAGAGTTATTAAATATGTGCTATTGCAATAAGTCAGTACGATCAATGCCAAAATGTTTTTCATTTATTTTTGGAAGGTAAAACAGTAAAACATACCTGGAAATTTACATTTATATGTAATATTAAATATTTTTTTATCTATTTGAAAAAAAAAAACTTGGCAAGAATGTAAGATCAACACAATACAAATGATTTGCATTCAATTTTGGATTCAATCAAAGTTAATTTAGACTATTATTTAGTTATTAACTGTAATGCTATTTTCTCAAACTGAAATTTATTTTCTGCTTGGTCGTGTCTCTGGGCACTTACCGGCAGTGTGCCATGTGGTTCCGGCAGTCAAGTTATCCCGTTCCAGAAGAACCACATTTGTGAGCCCCTCTTTGGTCAGGTGATAAAGTGTGTTGCATCCAATGCTTCCACCACCGATGATGACCACATCCGCCGATTCTGGTACGGAGGTAGCCGTGGTCAGTTTCTTATCCTTGAGCGTGTTCGTATATGGAACTCCAGCCCCTGCCGAGTCTGTGCCAGACATTGGCCGTGTTGTCCATTCATTAATATGCTTGAGACGACTGCTCAGCCGATAATGGCAGCGCAAGGACAGCATTTTTAGTCAGTTATGATGAAAAGCCCACACTATTTTCTATCCATTATCTTCTAAAACCAAAAAAAAAATGATCGTTTCAAGATCTTATTTCAGTCTAAATTTATTCAAAGAAATATAGGAACAACAATAAAAGTATGGGAATTATACACATTTTTCTTGAAATATAATATTCAGATAAGTTAAAATTTTAATGACTTTGATAATAAATGACAACATCAAGAAAAAATGCATAAGGAGGTTCTCCAAACCATCTAAATACGTTGCATGTGCTTGTTTGGGTGTTGATTTATAACATATGTGCCTATTTCTGAAGCACGAGGGCTATGTATTCGTGCCAATGCCAGGGAATGTGCCTCCATCATCATCTACCTGGGAACTTTTCTTACAAAAGGGTGTGGGGGGAGGGAAACTTCCACCTTCTCGAGAGGTATTTAATGTGAAGAGAACAAGGGGATGTACACGGGATCTCGGTATAATTTAAACTCTCATCCGAAAGAGATTTTGAAATTTTGTCCATCCAAAATTCCCACTGAGCCGGCCTGGAGAGGGAACCCGCATTTTAGGACCGATAGGGCAAGTGTGTAACCAACACGACTGCATGTCATGTGTGTTTCCTCGTCTAATTGCAATGGATGAAAACTCAATTTTTTTTAATACCGGCTGTGTATTTTTGTTGGATTTTAGAGAGAGAGGAGAGATAAATCACCCCTCTCTACTTCCCCCTTCCGGATCTGAGCCTAGTCTGATCATAGGCTTTTTTTTAAATATTTTTTTCCCTTGTAGCGAACCATTCATTTGCATAATATTTTATTTTGATAAAATTCAAATTTTCATATTAAACCTTGTAGCTTCGTTTTTACAATGAATTTAATATGGGTATGGTTTTTCAAATTATGGGTGACTTTTGGTAATATAGAGTTTGAACCATCCAACGTTAACGAAACGATAACGGGAAACAGCGCAGGCGGACTGGAATGTCAAGGACTACCCTATGCGAAGCATGGCATTCCGAACTTCCCGCGTTGTTTCTCGTTAACGTTATCGCTTCGTTAGCGTTGGATGGCTCAAACTCTCTAATATCCAAGGCTTTATGGTCGTTCCTACGTGACCATTAGGTTTAAGGTTAAAGCGCCGTTTCTTTGCTTGGCATTTTCGTTTGTTTTTTAAAATGGCGCTAATACGTCTTCGATTTTGTTTTTGCAAGATCTTCGGAAATTTTGAGGTTGAATGTAAACATTCATAGGATTTCTCGGTTAGAATATTACGCAGCGCGCATTTGAATTCAGCAACATGGTGAGCGTGATTGTCATTTAGCAATTTCATGTTGCCAATTTTCAGTTTTTTAGGGTTTCTCAAGGGGCTTAATAATTGTCCATTCAGTGTAATCGTACATAAGATTCTGGGTTATGTAACAGCTTAGGAAAGTAGAATATATATCACGTCTGTCCGTGGTTTATACATGGGGATAATCTCAAACAACAATACATTTGTAACAAAACAATGAGAGAAAACTAAGTTATTTTGCTAGAGGCTATGTCTGCATGCGACCTTGCTGTATGCAAATAAGGGATTTACAGACCAGTTAGATATCGTGCTTAGAAAGAGTGCTGCTTACCATTGATTTGATTCTGCTGTTGGTCTTGGTCGACCTCAGTTTTAAAGAGGCTAGATATGGGTGTAGCTGGACAAGTTACGCTTAGCAACAACGAGGTCAAGGCCTATATGCACTCTGGATTAATGCAGGAGCAATGTGCTCGTCTGTGGTGCGCCTGCTACTCGATCTGGTCGCAAATGTTTGTTATCAAAGTTAAATAACATGAAGCATGTGACATTTCATTTAATGTTCAATTTTAATTTCACCCTTGTACCAAAGTCGTTATCAAAGAATAATTACATTAGTGCGCGTGTTACATATACAAGGTACTGACCCATCAGAAACTGCTATATTCCGCTCCTAATTAACAGCAATTTATTTTCGTAATTTTAATTGAGATTATATTTACCGACTCTAACCCTCGTACCACAGCTGTTCACCAAAACACTGACTTTAAAATAGAATGTGAAAGAAATTTTGAATATAAAATGTTTTTATTTTATTTTACAGTCTGTAACATTACATACCGATTTGGGTGATATCAAGCTCGAACTCTTCTGCGAACAATGTCCTAGAACATGCGAGGTAAACCCTTAGAAACCATTTGATTAATTATGAGGTGGGCTTTTGTAATCTGAATTTTGTCTCTTTAGAATTTCCTGGCTCTGTGTGCCTCTTCCTATTACGACGGTTGCCTCTTTCACAGGAACATCAAGGGTTTCATGGTTCAAACTGGAGACCCCACTGGTTTGTGTTATTGATTTCATTACCCCAATTTGAAAAATTAAAAGGGCAGATTGATGATGAATATGATTTACATAGCTACAGCATTCAATTGTTGTTTAAACACTTTCTAGGAACTGGTAAAGGAGGTACAAGCATTTGGAAAAGAAAATTTGAGGATGAAATAAGGGAAGACTTGAAGGTGAGAAAGAAGTTTAATTTTAAAAGTTAAGGAAAAGTTAGTAAAATTGCTTGCTTAAGTTATAATTCAGAATGCAGTTTGCAGTTATATCAGATATTGTGCAACAATTTTTTTTCTTGTATGGCATGTTTAAATATTTTATTTATATTATCAAATATTTCCTGTTTTAGTAAGAATATAAACCTTTTTAAAAATTATGCTTAATCTGAAAACGTTCACTTTTAGCACACAAACCGAGGGAGTGTTTCAATGGCTAACAGCGGGCCGAACACAAACGCATCTCAGTTTTTCATCACATATGCCAAACAGCCGCACTTGGACCTCAAGTATACAATTTTTGCCAAGTAAGTGTTTGCCCCAGATTCCACCTTAATTTTTATTAATTTTTTTAATTCGACTTTGTTATAATTTGCATTGAAATTGTCAAAATGACGAAACTCACTTTATTGATCAGCCAGCTGCTTACTAATACTAAATGAGCAAAAATTTGATTTGGACCGCATTGTTGTTCCCTGTTGGAACTTACTGTATATGATACATTTTTTTAAGTTAAAAAATGCATCCTTTAATTATAAGTCATGACAAAACTATCATGGTTGTAGTTTCACATGTAAAACGCATCCCTAAAAATGTTATTTTAAATATAGCAGGGTAATTTGAGATTTGATGCTCTATAGAAACTAAGAACAACAAACAACTTCATCAAAAATTGTGATTTGGTTGAACCTTACAATTATAGATTTTACAATCCCAACTGGTGATTATGCCTTAATTCACATTCTGTAAGACTTTAGGGACCTTATCCCTGAATACATTTCTTCATTTAAATGCAACATTTTCCACTACAAAGCAAAATGTGCATTTCAGGGTAATTGATGGGTTGGACGTGTTAGACGAACTTGAAAAGCTCACCGTTAATCCGAAGGACTATCGACCCCTGACGGACACACGACTCAACAGCGTTACCATTCATGCCAATCCTCTGGCAGCCTAAGATATTTTCTCCTCATAATCTAATCAGGCCCTCTTTAACTCTTGTCATTTGTTTGTCTTTGCTTATTTTGTAAATGTTCAACTTTTCTAGCATAGCATTTCCCATGTCCTGCTGAGCAAAATGTGTTTTATACAAATTTTGCCATATTTTTAATACTTTCATTATCATATCATATTTTTTTAAGATATGTAATTTAATGGGACAGAGAAATGGAAATTCATGACATTTTTGAATGGATAAAATTTATTCTGATGGCATTTTATTTCTTTGAATCTGTTGCTTGACCTAAGTAAACATTACTTTCATCACATTTACATCTAAAAGCAATTGAAAATACTAGTTGGAAGGTTTGATACTCACCCAAATAAAACATTTCAAATTTGGAATGTTTATTATCTGGAGGAGAACATTTTCCATTTAACTGGTATGTGTGATGACTCCTCAAGCATAAATAAACTGAATAAAGTAGACACTGTGTTTACCGTATTTTACGGACTATAAGACGCACCTTAATTTTTAAGCAATTTTTTATAGTCCGCATCATTGAAAACCTT
>JAUJYV010000642.1:0-32942 GCA_033995625.1 Ophyiulus pilosus | reverse complement strand
TCTTTAGTATACTCCCAAATGATTCCATTTTCTGTGAAATATATTTGCTAAATTTGCGTAAAAATAAAAATACATGTTATAAATTGTTAGGAAAACTCTTTATGATAATTTAATTTACTTGTATGACGATGTATCATAAATTCACTGATCAAATCTTGAAAACAAATCATAAGTCTGCAACTTGCAAAGTATGATTTATATCAGTAGTACTTTTTTAAAAAAAAATAAACAAACTTAAGATTCTTGATCTCGTATCAAGATTTTAAATTGAGAGTAGCTTAGTTTGAATACAATTAATATTTTATTAATATTACACAAGCTGAAAAGTCTGATAAAGCTGGTGTTTCTTTCCTATTGTGGAGGTGGTGCTAACACTGTTGTTGATGAATTAATTTCAAGGAAGCACATGGTTTTTAATTGCATTAAAACACTTCCTATTAAAGTTGATGTAGGGGAATGACTTCAAATATTTAAACAGTAATGTCTTGAGGAAACTCATCAAAATAGGCAAATATCCTGAAGCGTTTTGAATGTGCGTTCTTGTTAAAAAGCAGGAAAGGGTCAAGTACTTTTTCATCAGCTTCACGGTGGTTTCTCCCCAATTAGCTTACACAAATAGTTAGCAGTTGGAAAAATAGTCTTTGGCACCCAGTCGTTGGTTTTATCATGATGACGAACGCAGTTTTGAAAATCTGGCGCCATTGTTTTGTATGGTACCAATTTTAGTATGGTCTCATTTGTGAGATTCTGCTGCAAAGGAATCCAAAAATATATATCTGTAATTTTAACTTTTATTACTAATAATTATTTGAAGATTCCCAAATAGTACTTAATTAAAATAAAATCGAAAACGTGACATTTGTTTACAGATTTTGCAGAATACATGATTTTTCCAAAAGCTGAATAAATTGGCAGTGAAAATTCATCGTTTGAAATCTAGACATTTGAGATTACAAAGGCGTGAATCCTACTGATAATTTTAAAGATAAATTTATACAATTTTATTAACGATTCATCCAATTAATAAACCAAATGTTATAATTTTGGTGATAACATGCTTGACCCCCTGAATGCCAATTCTCATTTTAATCTCCAAAAGAATAGTACAATTGAATTTTGTTAATGCTAGTAACGCAAATAATTGGAAAGTATTTAAACACTCAATGCAAATCAGTTATTTTACTGATGTTTTATTTTCAGTGAGTACAATAAATTAAAAAATCATTGAGAGAAGAAAATATTTTTAGACACGTCGGATTTATTTCATAGTTACATAAATTATATATCGTGAAATATACAAATGGAGAATTCAGATAAAAAGACGACATACCTTAGGGAAAAACAAAATACATAAAAAATATGTCGAGGGTATGCAGTTGAATTGGCCCGTAAATATTGACGTGAAGTAGTTGGTAATAAACATTTTAATGATTAAGGGAAATAGTTATATGTAAAACCGAAATGACATTTTGGTAACATTACAAGCTTTATAGACCTAGGCTTTGTAAAGCACACCTTCATGACATATTTGCAATGAAATTGAGTTTACTGGACAACCTGTTAACAATGCATGGCTAAAATTTGGCCACACAAACGACTTAGGATGAGCAACAAACGTTAAAGATTCCTCTTCTATCAATCCAGAAACATTGTTTTAAAACTAGTTCTGGATTATATTTTTGGCATTATCAAACCAATTCCATTACCAGCCAGGGTCTACCCTCGCACAACAGACGAGGAGATGGAAGGATTGATGTTGCTCTTTGATTAATGGTAATATTGACAAATCTCGATTATCCAACTGATACTGAGATGGATGCGGTTCCTGCAATATAATAAACAGGGCCAATTTGATTAGGGGCCTACGACCCTAACAAATAACAATTCATGAGAGGAAAAAATCTGTAACGATAAGAGGAAATCCAAGTGTGAGCATATTGAGCCACGATGATAATAAAACAGCGAACCGACCATATAAAACAAATCAAGTCAGTGTCAGTTAATTGCTTTGCTGTGATATGACTAACAAATATAAATCTTACGAACGAGAAAAATCAGAGTTATCAATAGTGAGTTAAACACTGAGCTAGCGCAGGATCCAGTGGAAATAGTCAATACGTTTTCGGAAACAGTTCAGGGTTTTCAGGGTCATTTTTCGGTTTTATCTTCATACTCGTTGAACTTGAAGAATGAAAACTAGAAAAATATGTATTAGATGCCACCCGTGCCATAAACTGGAAGGCAATTTCATTTTTTTCCCCAAATTCAATTGACCTAAAAATGTGATCGAGAGGTTGGTCCAGTAGTATTTATTGATTCGATATCGATTAGGCTACCGTATATAAACCTAAAAGTTGACCTGGCAGAATACAATTTGCAGTAAAACTACGTTCCTACAGCTGCAGATATGTGCAGCAGCACACTGTACTTTGAATATGGATTTACTATAGTAGAAATCTGATTTTATTATAGTTAGAAACGGTAAGTTATGGATAAAATACATTTTATCTATAGCAAAAAATGCACTTGATTCATAAAACGAGGATATACATTACTGTAAATTATGTTCTGCCTTGCGTGCCGGTTTCTTCACCCGAAAATCCAGAATTTTTGAATTTCTCCACATTTATATTTTTATTTATTTGCAGTTTCTGGAATAACCATCCTGGGCCGTTATCTCAACCTGTACTTCGCCAAACAGGTTAGTAAAATTTGAAACGTTTTTCCCTGTGGACTTAAAAAATGGATGGTAAAAACTTTCAACGATACCCATTCTTGGAAATGATATTTTTTCGCCATTTATTTATCCTCTGAAAGAGTTCATTGTAATAAAAACAAACAAACTCAGTATTGCAACTGAAAAATCTTAGTATTCAATAGCATTCATAAATTTAATGAAATCATCACTAAAATCAGTCACATTTGTTTATCCGTAGTAAAACGCAGTCATGCAACTGCATAATCATATAAAAATTATACTTTGGCCTCAGCATTTTTATCACAGGAATCAAATTGCTTTTGAAGTTTAACAATTTTATTCTGGTATATTTTGAAAATATGGGTTAAAAACGGGAGCATCTTTCAAAGTTTTTACCATTGTTTATAATTTTCTTTGTAACCATTTTTATACAACAAACTGGATGACCTCTCAGGTTGCTACACCAAATGAAGTTTTCTAAACCGCGCGAGAATTGTACTTTAGCTGTTATTTTTGCATTGGCTGTTCAGAAATTATACGTGATTATATCCTGCATTTGGACAATGTGGTGTATACATATGAAACGTAACATTTAAAAAAACAGTTTCCTAAAACGAATTGCATTACCAAAAACTCAACGAATTAAAGTTTCAAACATGTCGCATGACAATTCAAATAAAAACAATTTGCAAGTTGAGCATGCTCGTAAACTGATCGAGTGGCTCACAAGTGTATAGAATAATTTCTACGGTGATTATCTCAAGTCACGAGATGGGTTATAATCAGGATTATTAGCTTGGGAAATATCACACACTTTCCAAGGTGTGTGCAGTACACGTTTGCGGAGAGTCCTGCCGGTAGACCTTTACGTTTCGGGGATCCGGCGTCTAACATACAACGGATTAACACAAGCAACGTAAACTTTTAAATATGAACTTATGACAATTTATAAAACATCTAAAACTGGGTGGCGAGAAGCAGTAAAACACATGGTCTCGCTGTTCACTTTACTTTGGGTTTCAGCCTGTCGTTGAGCTGCGGTCCAGTGGAGTTGGGCATGATGACGCACATAAACGTGTTTCCAGTACGACCGTCTTTGGGGTATATGGTGAGCGGTGGGAAGGGGTCGTCGTTGTCCACATAGGAGCACAGACGGCGGTAAGCATCCGGAAACTGGTGACACAGGCTGACTCCTCTTTCCCGGAGCTGTGCCTCAATGTTCGACAGGCAAACTTCCCTGGCCCTGCGGGCAGCGGCCGCGTCTGCCCCCTTTATCTGCTGCGGCCCGGTCAGGATGAGCGTGCCGGGGTCCTCGTTGAGCAGGCCGTGACCGTCCTTGGCGACAAACTTGGAGAGGGAGACACGGGCGCACTTGGCAATGACCTCACGCTCCCAGTGCGGCACCGACTGCACGGGCACCTCGCGTGTGATGAAGATGGACACCAGCAGCACGAACCGGGTCTCGGGATCGTAGCGCTGGCACAGGTCGACCACGGCGCGGTACACCTCGTCTCCCATCTCCTGCGGGATCAGGTCCCGCCAGTTAACATACATGGGCCCGTCCTCCAGCAGAGGCCAGCCCTGGCGTAGGAAGCGGATGGCCAGGTCGGTGTTGCGGAATACTACCTTGACGAAGCCGCGGCCTTGTGTGATGTAGCCTGTGCGGGCCAGCTTGGAGAGCTGGAGGAGAACGCCAGCATTCTGTCGACAGCACTGGATGGCCTGTTTGCACATGCTGCGGATGCGGCCATACATGCAGAAGCGACGGTGGTGCGTCCAGTGGTCCTTGCGGCACTCGCGCGAGCAGTAGTAAGTGTAGCAGTTGTGGCACGTCTTGAAGGTCTTGCGGGCGTCGCGCAGTTCGGCCGTTTTCCGGCACTGCCCGTGGCTGCAGCGCACAATCACCGTATCGTCCAGCTGGATGTTGCGTCGGACGTCCGGTGTCATGATGTCCTCTTCGAAAGTCGAATCCAACCGAGCGGTGGTGCTCTCCGAAACCACGGACTCGTCCTCGAAGCACGTGGCCAGCGAGACGTCGTCTCCGGGAATCTCGTCGAAGCTCTCCTGTCGGGTGTCGTTCCAGGCGCTGGCGTCAGAGACGGTTTCAGTCGGCTCGCAGGAAGACGACGACGGGTTTCCCTGGCTGCTGTCGAAGGAGTTGCTCGGCGGCAGCGCCACGTCCGAGTCGAACGACTGCTGCTGATATTGCGACCGGTGCAGCTTCTGCAGCTCCCGAAACTGCTCCGGCGTCGGTGGAGGAGGGAAGCTGTCGCTTCTTCGGGGCTCCGGAAGCGACTTGTCGACATCCACGTCTTCTTCGTCGTCAATGTCGACGCTGGAAGAGCCTGTGGCGCAAAGCATGATCACCGGCGAGGCAGACAACCCCTCCGATGCGGAGGAGTGGTTGCGGGGTTGGTAAGTGCTGGCTTGGACTGTGGTTGTAACGTGCTTTTCGGAAGAAACGACCGGATTTGCTTCGGCGGGTGGATAATGTCTAATCGGCGGCGGTGGAGGGGGTGGTCGTGGTAGTTTTGACGGTGAGTTGCAAAAGCTCGACTGGCCGACATTGTGCTTGTTAGGGGTGATGATTGGAAGTGATTCGAGAGGCTCTTCAGAAGTGTTTGCGGGATTGGCGGTGGCAACGTGCGGTTCTGTAAAAACTAATGGTTGGGCTTCCATGGATGGTCGTCCAATCAACTGGGGTGGTGGGAGTTGTGAAGGTGGTGCGGAATGATGGGGTTTAGTGGCAGAGTCGGAAATGCTCGCCTGAACTAAAGCGTGCACGTCAGACGAGATGATTGGGAGCGATTCGACGTGCTCTTCAGAATCGTTTGAAATATCAGCATTGCCAAAGTCAGTTTCATAAGAATCCAATTGATGGTCTTCGGTGGGCGATCGTCCAAGCAATGGAGGCGATGGAGCGGAATGATGGGGCTTTACGGCCGAATCAGAATTAGCGCGCGTGTTGGGAGTGACTATGAGCCGCGCTTCAGGAGACTCTTGCATCGACTTTCCGATGCGTGATGGCGATGGAAAAGATTGCCTGGATCTCCCGAGAGGATTGTCCGTGAAGTCGGGTGGTGGCGGAATGACTTCCTTGCCAGATCCAGAAGCGGAGGTGGAGGCCGAAAGGGAGGAGGACTGCGAGTTGCCCGAGCCTGACGGACTGTCACCTGTGGAGGTGGAACCAGACAGGCGGTAGGAACTGCTACCACTGGCCACCGTGGTCGTGGCGGTGGTAAGGTCAGAGCCGCTACTACCAGACGCCCTGCCGTTGCCGTTGCCGCCGTCCTCGTGGCTGTTTGCAGAAGAAGAAGCCGTGGAGCTGCCAGTGCTTCCAGCATCCGAAGCACTGCTGCTGCTGCGACCGCTGCCGCCTTCCGCTGATTGAACAGCGGGATCTGGGACGGAATGTTCGGCTTGTGCTTTCGCCGGGGAGGGGTCGTTTGTAGGGTCCGCAACAAGGACCACGTTTTCGGGAAGGGGTTTGGCCTCATCTTCTTCTTCGACTACTTGTTCTTCCAAGTCTCTTCCTCGGTACGCTTCGACTATGAGCGAAGACGTCACTTCAGGAGACTCCCATTTGCTAGGCCGGTATCCGCTGGGGCTGGGTGATTGAGAACTGGAGGGTAGCGCGAGCAGCGAATCAAGGACCTCTTCCAGAGTTGTGGAGTTCAAACTCAGTCTTCGGTCTGTGGATTCTGTAATGAAAACAAAAAATCTTATTAAATTCCGTGGCGAGTTTCATGAAAATGGAAAAAAAAAACCAATCCTTTATTTTAAGTACTAATCTTGCTGAAAGATTAGGAAAATAAAACCTAGTTTTTAAATTCGGGGAAAAAAGGATTATTGGATGCTCATAATATATTATAATTAATCTTCTGTAAATTATTGCATAACGTTACTTTTATTCCATTGCATTCATCGTCCTGTATAGAAACCTTGCTCGAGATAATTTTAATCTCACCACCACACATTAAAAGCCATGTGATACTCTGGAAAAAAAACAACTTATATGCGATTCTAAAAGGATCGCCAGATTGTATGAAATGTGGGATTTTAAAACAATCGTTTGATTAGAAGATGAAGCTATGATAATGATTTTGTGAATTTATAGGAAATTTGCGTCATTATAAATCTTACAAACCAATTTATTAACGAAAATAAATATGCAGAATTTGCATTCAACGGAATAAAGTAGAGGTATCTTTGTGGAAGAGGACAACTATTTTAGTTACAATTTATGTAACCTCTTGTTGATGTTTTCAATGACCTCCTCGGGAAAAACATTCTTGGAAACAGGTTCGGCTTTCTCAAAATGTTTAGTTCAAGTTTTCTCTCTTGGCCCATTCACTGTTAGATTTGCCTTTTGCAAAAAAATTAGAAAATGACCTACTGGAAACATTTTTTCTGAACTTTTCACCTTTTTTTTTTTTCCTGCAATATCCTCAGGGATTTGTCTGCTACAAACATTGAAAACAAAGTCGACATGACGCTGCAGTCAATTTCATTAAGACTTTGCTTTAATGCGACATGTCTTCTCCAGTGAAAGGAATTGTAATACATTATATATTCCTGCGCCTTTATTTTTATTTCGTGTCGTAAACTAAAGGATCGAGATAATACAAATTTCAGAAATCAATATTTCTTATAGGAATTCTCTTGGATCATTATGCTTTCTTTTGGAAAGATTCGTTCGTTTATAACACATTCATTCGATGCCATCGAATATTGGATAAATCATTGCTAGAGGCTCATACGCCACTAGGGGGTGCTGAACAGTAACATGGCAAATTGTGAATTTCTGAGCCATTTTCACGCCACACGGTGTTGTTCAGAATTCTTCCAGTACCACTACCAGACAAACAGAAACGATTCGAATGTAGAATAATATATACATGGTTTGGCATGGAACATCGACCTATGAGGTGTTTTCATTCGTTATCGGGTTGTGGCGCCTCAATCGCCAACTTGTTCCGAGCACCGCATTGCCCATTCCGTGGAGTTTATCTGGGGAAGGCAGTGAACTTCAGCTCGCGTTTACACTACGCGTAAAAAGGGAAACTTTTGGAAAAGAAAATGGTAAGAAGTAAAAATGGAGAGGGAGTGGTTAGCTTATAGAAAGGAATAAAAAAAACTGAAGCGCAACCAGATTTCTTACGCTAATCTTAGCTGCGCTCGGGTGCGCAACATGCGTTTCTACCAATTTTTTCATTTCACTTTTCTTTTTTTGTGTGTGTGTAACACTAGTAGCACGGCACGAAATTATGAAAGCGCAACCGGCGGTAACGAGCGTTGACACGGAGGGCACGCGGATTTTCCTCAAATGATGGCGGAATTAAAAACGCCAGTCGTCGCGTTATGCGACGAGTTCATTGTCTCAATATTTTCAAGTAATAACTCTTAACATCCTCAAGTGGACAAATTATACAGGGGAATATATGCCCTAATACGTCCAATATACATGGCTGTAACATGTACGCTTACATTTGACGTTTCTCACATACATATATGTACTATACCCATATATGGCATTGCTCATATTTACCAATATGTCATTTCCCATATATGGCATTGCTCATATTTACCAATGTCATTTCCCATATATGGGATTTCATAATTATGTATATCTATATATGTATGGCATTTCATCTGTATATATCCATATTTGATGTGCGAATATACGAGTCTGCTCGCTTTCCACTTTCGCCGCTGCTCTGCTCGCTGCTTCATTGTGTGTTTTTTAGCTTTACTGTAAACAGCTTCTAATCGGGGAATGCTTCCGTGATGAACATGAAAGTATCCTTTCAGGGGTTGGCGAGGTCAATACTATTTCATAAATACAGAAATGATGTTAACTTGCCATGGGTTTATTAGCTGTAGTTATAAAATGGATTTCCTACTAACTGAAAACCGATTTGGATAGAATTTATGCAATTGTTCAACTTCAACTAGCAGCTCGCGCTTAATGCAGATTTACGTAAATGTAGATTCTATCTAAATCGATGTTCACCTATTGTTGTTATTTTAAGGTGAAAATTATTTCATTACACACTGTACTGGAACCCTTGTTTTATCAAAAGGCTACTGTTCTGCTTAAAAACATGTGATATGCAACGGCATTTCAGTTATTTCCGTATGTTTCATAGCACACAAATTCTAAGATGAGTTTCAGCAAGTCCCTCATCACATGTTGAAGTTCAGTCTTGCGTAACGTGAGCTCAGTTCAGTTTTTACTGAATGAAAACATTGGTTTAATCGCGTTACAAGCAGGATTACTGTTCAGTTGTTTTTTTTAAGTCAAAATGCGTAAAATGAACTGCTCAGTTTTGTTGCTGTGACTAATTAACGAAAAGAAAAATTTTAATTGTGAGGGGATCTTCTTCCGCGCTCATTAGCAAAACGTCATCGCATGTTTTAATTAGGCAGCCTATGGGTCACATTTATATAGTATTTGGTATTACCCTTTTTAATGAACCTAGATGGGTATTACAGTGGTTGCTTTATTGTTCTGTGGTAATCTTGCAGCAAACCTCGATTGATATTCATGAGAATAACGACTTCCTAATCATTTTTTTCTGCCAATTTTATATTGCAGGTATGAGATGAACGATCGAAAACAATGGTCAAAAATCACGGGAGCGGAACCTCTAAAGTTGCCTTCGATGGACTGATTTTGCTAATTGAGGATGGACACAACACGACCGTTATCCGGCCACGCCTGGTTGACTTTAAACCTAAAAAAAGAACCTCATAAAAAGACTTCAAAAAATTCGAGGTGAGATAAAACTTAGAATAACTTAACTCCCTGCTAGGTTCAACTCATTTTATGGTCAATGCTGTGATATCGGTGAAACACGACATTGAAACATTTCAGGAAATGCCATATTTTATGCTTTTCTAAAGTTTGAGCTAAAAAGGATGAAGATCTTTGTGACTTCACCAATTTTGTTCTAACCAAAGTTGAACGCACAGTATTGGGCAATACTGCCCAAAATGTAAATATGTAGCAAAAATTGGCTGCTGTATTTGAATCGGTGAAATTTAGTTATATCCCAATATACAGTAGCTGAATATCTCTGCAATATTTCTTCCGGTATATAGATAAATTTGGTTTAATGCTGACTAGCAAACTATAATGATTGATGACCGCTAAAATTGCGATATAGCAGGCTAATAGTTTCGAGATTACGATCGAAATATAGTTAATCGCTTGGGTCACCAGTGGCCCAGGGGGGCAAGGTGACTGACCACATATTAACCCTAACCTTCCAGAGCTTTCTCCGCGGCCACCTGAGGGCTCTGCGTGTAAACTGACGCTAAAGTAGTAAACAATGAGGTGTGTAACCCTTCTAGCGGAGGACTAACCTTGGTAGATGTTATTTTTGCGCAGTTTTTTTTTTTGTTACCTTTTGTTTTTATCGGTGGGAACTTCCTTCGTGGAAATGACCGGATATCGAGGGCAGTTTCATTATAATTAAGCGCGTGGGTTGTGTGGTGATGAAGGCGGATGGGGGACTGGGGGATATAAGAATTCAACCTCTGTGAAAAATATGCCGACCATTGAAATTGTTTTCTCTTCCTTTTCGATCAGGAATTGAAAACTAAAAAAGTGAAATGGCGAGCATTTACCGTGTAACTTATGAAAAGTGGGGGGGGGGGGGGGGGAAGGGTTCAGTTATTTTTTATGAAATAATACGTCCATATAAGTGATAATTTTATGTCTGTTAGACCTTTTACATATTTCCAAATAAAAAAAGAAATGTTTATTTGTTTTGAAGACAAATCCAGATGTTTCAACATGGTTTTTTTAAACAATAGCGGATTTTTTTTTAATGTAAGCCTCGATGTGTTATATGCTACCTTCAAGTCCCTTAACTGTTTTTAGAACAAAAACTTTTTGCAAATAATTTGTTGTTAACATAAAACGTTTTTTTTATGATCACTAACTGGCGATATGCCCTCACTTTCTGTATATACAGTACGAACATTCAGGATTTTAAATGTTATTTTTAAATTCAAGATTTTCACTGTCCGCCATTACTTCCTAACCCTTTCATCCCAACCAATTCCCCCCTCCAACTGAAATGTGGGACGAACAAACATTAATTTAAATGTTGCCTGCCGAGATGGCTGTTTTCGCATATAAACGAGCGATTTGACTGAGACTATTCTTTTGGACAACGTATTTATGAAGCTGAGAGATCGTAAAAAACCTGTTTCCCATTACTACCGGTTAGGGTCGCTCTTGAGTAAAATCCCCAATTCCAATTCTTTAACGAGATAAAACTGTTCGCAGTGTAGCAATCAGATTGAAGAAAAATTAAAAACAAATGAAAAGTAACACGGGAATAAATTTTGCACCTGATTTAGTTCTTCAGAAGCTCTATTTTCAACCCGTAGATGGCGCCGACCAATAGATGAAAATGTTATGATTTTTTAATATGAAACTGCTCTACAAGCTATAGTCAATGTGGGAATTTGCTCAATTACAAAATGCAGGAAACTTTCAATCTCAAATCAGTGCCATACAGTATCTTCTAACAGTTCGTAATATTCAATTTCGAAAATCACTGTATATAAGCCGGATCTCATTTTAAGTGTATTCACTATAACCCGTTTCGTCCATATTACATTCCAAAGGTTGCCTGTGACCTCTCTCTCGTGCCCCCTACCATGATTAAATGTAGGCTACACCTACAGTATTCTTACGGTTCAAATTCGTGTTCAGTGAAAGTCATTTCGTGACCGCAGGCAGAAAACGTGAAAATTTGATTTTATAGTTTTTATTCTGGTTCATACCACGTTATAAATACATGTACGTGTTTAAGCATTGAGTGCGGCTGATGCTCAATATATAAAAATACAATCTGGTTCCCACGCTTTCCGAAACTGCAACGGTTAATAAAATTGAGGCCCTTATCGCTAGCTGTCAACAAGAGCATGTTCTCGAGATAAATGCCTGGGTAACAATCTTTTGTTTAGTTTCATAATAGGCTGACAACAGGGGCAAAATGTTTGTTGTTTGTTTGGGGAAAATATATATCAAGGGCTTTCTTGTGCCTCTAAAACTAGCACGTGACGTTGCTTCTCCATTAATTTCAAATGGAAGATTAGTGGAGAACATGTGGCAACTGAGGCAATTTTCCCTCTGGTACCGTCAATGCAGGTCAAATGTTTTCCCCAATGTTGAAAAACGAAGAGTGATGTATGGAAAAATGTAGCGTCCGAATTAAACTGGACCAAAAACAATGGCTCACTTACTGTATACACATTGACCAGCTATAGTGCAATGGTGTCATTCAGCGAGCACACGTGACAATCTCGCAATGCAGACAAAGTAAATGGCAAAGTAAGCCCTATATAACTAGGGAAATTTACCAAGTTTTATATGAAAGATTTAACCCGAGTCTCTAACCCTATCCCGAAACGAAACGCACCAACAGCGCATTTTATGAGCGTCCCGTCCCTATCGTATCTAAATCGATTTGGTAATGGCTTTACCTGGCGAGCGGTTTAATATTAAGAGGGGATAAAATGGCTGGGGGCACATTTCGCCTCGCTTTTGCCAAATTAAGTCGTAATAGTGAAACATACAGACTGAGACAACGGCGTATTTTTACGGTGCTCTATAGCCCTTTGTTGTTGTTGTTGTTTTGTTGTTGCAGTAGGTAGCATTTGCTCCTATAGTCTCTCTGTATCGATTTGTAGCAGTTTTCTGGAGAAATAAGACTGGATGCCTGTCTGACTCCATTATATTCAAAGCCCGGATAAAATGTAACAGGATTTGTCATTTTTTGCTGCCTTGCTAGTGTGTACGGTTAGTTAATGTATAACAAAAACTCCTTATAAAGATATAATCGGTTCAAATTCATAATTGCGTGTTTAAGAAATGATAGAAATTGTAAAATTGATTTTTCACCAAGTTCTACAAGGTTCTTCACATTTTTATAATGTTTTAAATTAACCATATTATTTTGTTAAAAATAAATATGGCCGGAATATGTACAAATGGTTGATCAAGTTTTAGTTTAGCATTAGTGAAAATCAAGTATGGCCGCTTCTGAGTAGAATTATACTGTACAAATTCCATGCTAAAGGGAGTGCAAACGTTAACTGTCGATTAAACTAATCCAAGTTAGCATGCAACAGTCGCGATACATACTATCATAGTTGATGCAGTAACGCACCAATATGGCCTTCAAGTCGCCATCTTGAAAAAGTTGGACTTTAAAGACAAAAATGCCATAAAAATCGGTTGTTATTTTTATATCAAACGATACCGAGAGCTGGAAATTGTCCAATAAATTTAATATCGGAAAGAATGGCGTGATGTTAGCCAATGATTCGGAAATACATTGAACAATAATAAATTTGGCAATTTAATTCCAGTACTTGCATATGGCAAATGCGTCTGATGATTTACTGATATCGGATCAGGCGACGTTCGCAAATGTTTCAAGGATGAATCAAAGGTATATAACTTTGACAGTTTGGGATTTGCGGCCTCTGTGTATCGAGGCAATATTGTAAAAACTCACTTCAGGTATAAATAATATCTACACGTGAACAAATTTGATTTCTTACTTTGAATCAATATCACTTTTAGAAGGTTTAGGTGTTGTTGTTTTTTAATCAGATTTAAAAATAAATAAATGCTATTTAATATATTCTATTGGAATCACCCGTTCGTGTAATGCACTTTATCATACGATTACAATAGTGTTGCTAAAAGCTAAATACAGCAAGTCATTCGTGTTTTTGTGGCTTTCCACAGAACGGGAATCGAAAAATCATAAACAATGAAATGGCGTTTATTTGAAATGATTGTTTTCGTCCTTTTCAGTCTTTGAACAAGTATGCAGTCTTGCTCAGATGCAAATTTTCATTAATTGTTTAGATATTGATTAGCATAACAGAACTTGTAGCATGCGTTCAAACCCTCATGCTTACAGCACCAATATGAAACTGCTATTTTTTTGAAATTTAATGAATTTATTGTACACGTGTACTGGATGACCCCAATACGTTTTGCATTTAATTCCATATTTTGTGGTAATACTACACCAATGTAGAATGACCATGAAGTGCGGAATTACCAGCTGGGAAGTATCAATTTTTTTCCTCAAAGGTTGCTTCTGTTCCAGGACATCGTGTCAGTGAACCTCGAGGGGCGTGTCGTTTCAGTATGTTATGGATCATGCACCCTGCACATATATAGGCAGCATGTTTAAAATGTCAAGTGTACAGACCTCATGCAAGGGGCCACGTAAACAGAATAGCAAAAGCTATGACTTAATCCGCGTTTGGAAGCATGAGCTTGTACTTCAGTTTGAATCAACTCCAGTAAATCTTAAATAACAAAAACCAAAGAAGTAAATGATGAAACTTCGTTTAATTGGGACAGCAGTTTACAACTTTAGAAGTTTAAACCATGTCGTGAGGCGGTTATTTTGGGCCCTTGTGATTGGTCACTGTGATGGTCATTGAAGTTTAATTACTGATTAACAAAGACAAGGATCATCCAGTCTCGTTGAGGAAAACACAATGCTAGTGCTTAATTATCGTCCGATAGTGCCGCCTATCATCTATTCAAGTATTCACTCATCATTCATTGGGTGATCACCAGCTGGGGTTTAAAACTTTTTGATCGAAATCCAATTACGTTGAATTGGCTACATTAATTTGCACGAGTTGGTATCTAAATTAGTAAGTCAGTGCAATGGTCTATGTACGTGGCTAGATAACGTCGGACCTGATCTATTGATAGTGTTCGAGTTTTGTCGCCAAATGTTGCATGGAGATGGCGCCACGATCTAAGCTCCTTTTAATCGGATTTAACTTAAGCAAAACATCTTGCATAAATATACTTTTCTCGATAGAAGGTATTTTTAATAAAAATTCGAAAAATACAGCTGGTTACAACCGTTCTGTGTCGTATAAAAACCTTGGTGTTGCTTCGATCTGTTGAGGTTGAAAACGTTATCGCCGCTAGGGAACTCAATTAACACGGCGCAATTTAATTATTTAATTTGATTCCGGGGAAGAACATGAACATTTGTGAGAAAAGCTGGGAAGTAAGACAGATTGTCGAAATAAACCAGTGATTAAAAATATCGATTAGTTATGTTTCAAGCCTCCTCCGCAACCCGATTACGTTAAAAAGGACTCGTCGCTAGCTTACCTGCTACTCGTCGGCACATGAAATTGATTTTCGGATTTTACATGTCTGCGTTTTTCAGTTTTTTCATCGTTTGGTGGCAGCTACAGGTGGGAATGGACATAACGAAATTAACTTACATTTGACAAAAATCGAATAAAAATGATCAAACGGAAGAAAAAAAGAGTTAAATGCAAATAACCGTATCCGGGTTAGTGCATGCATGCTCACGCAATCAATCGTGCTAATGTTAGTAAAAAGTCTTGGAAAAAATTCAAAAAACCTTCTTGTAACCGATGTCAAACTCATTGTATACCTATGCGTCGAAAACGTACGATTTTTCGGCAATTTTCAGTTTGAAATCGATTATAAAAGCGCGTTGTAATTAGATAATCGCGAGCAGTTAGTATTATGAAACTGTTAATAGCAGATAAATAAGGAAAGAAAAAGTGATCTGTAAGGTGTATGACCCAAGAAAAGAAAGCGCTATAGGAAAATAAAAGCATTCCATGTCAGTTTCCTGCTGCAATCAACACTTTAACCTTGTTTTGGAAAATGAGTTTGTGCCAATTAGCCTAATTCAGGTTCAGCGCCCTCTGGTGGTGTACGAGTCATTTCCAAAATAACCGCTTTCTCGGGTAATATAGAGTGGCTCTGTTGGAAAAATACCTATTCTAGGCACATACACCATCAGATAGATGGTGTTGACCCGGGATTAGTCAAATTAAAACACATTGTACTGCGCGAGCCAGGGGCATTTTTGTCGATCGATACCTCAATAATTCCGCCCATCCTCAATAAAAATACCGATATTTCCCAATTAGTAAATAATAACTGTATCAGTACTTGATGGAGACAAACAACTGCGTTGATATTAAGACCAATATCGATCTAACAAGGTCACTACAATTGCTCTTATGTGCATTGCATCCTCAATGAAAATGTGTAGTGGTTATAGAACTAAATGTTTATGTCTGTAGTTCGGAATGGTTTCCATCAATTCGATGGAGCGTAAACAAAATGGAGGGCTCCAAAAGTTCATTCTCCTATTCTTATTTAAAATAGTTTACAAGAAAATCCGAAAAAAGCCATTTTTGCTAACAGCTTGATAAACTCGAAAAAAGATTTTTGTAAATTATAAAGATGTAGATAAAGTTTCGTTTACCGCACATAGTTTAATTAAGTATATTTCGAACGCCGAATTTGCCATGTTAACAGAGTAGCGAAAATGAAGAAAATATTAAAGTTTCTTATGTATTTCCGATTTTAGACCTGTAAATGCATCTAAGCAATTGTGTCTTGTCATTATGATATTCATGAACTATAGCTACTGTGACTTGAACGTATGTGTTGTAAAGATTACCGAAAAAAACTACTTTCCATGACAAAGCAAAATGGTTACTTTTTTGGCAAATGTCCTGTGTGCTGTCGTCGCGTCAGCTAGCCCAGTTTCAGAAAAAATAAAATAAAAACATGTTAAAAAAAACATAAAATTCCACATTTGACAAAAAGGTTATCAACCTTTTATTTTCTGTAAAAAAGGTGGTGCTCTTTGTGTATATTTAATTCATAAAAATGAATTCCCAACAGAGGGTGTGGCAACCATTGCTGTCATTCATTGATCCCATACTGCTACTGAAATACGTTATCTACTAGGTACCGTTCATCAGATAATATTACGATTTGTAAAAAATAAATAAATGGACCTGGGAAATTACTAGCAATACACATGTAAAATCTCTTAATTAATTTTAACAAAAGCAATCCTAGCTAAGTCATGCATATTTAATGAAAATGAAATCCCCATTCGTAAAACTGAATAATCATTGACCGTTCATCCTCATGCTACACTCAGTTGCTGTCAGAAACACGATTATTAAGCTCCAAATATCGAAATGGCGAGTGATTCGATATTCATTTACTTTTTCTCTTATCAATTGAGCAACGCCCAGATCCAGTTAACCCACAGGCGTGCTTATGGTTCGTAAAAATGGTGGAAGAATGCCCGAGACCTTTTCACTTCCTGATAACATTGTGCATACACTATTATGCTTTACGTGACTTGTCTTCACAATTGAAATTCAGGGCAAGGAGAAGGAGGGGAAAATGACTTCCAACCCCCTTGAATACGTTTACAAGAAAAACGCTTTAAGTTCAGCGCACGCACTGAGTAATGACATTCCTGAAATGCTCGACATGCCTTAACACAATGCTTTGCGAGCCAGATAAAGCGGAGGTTAATCGAGGGGCGGGCCATTCCAGAGGACTAGCCAAGAAAATACAATGGGTGATGTTGACCGTGAATGCTTGTCTTGTCTTCTACATTAAGACGCATGCAAACGTAACCTGGACACCCTGTATAGACCCAATAGTGTATTGTCCTAATAGGCGAAAGGCATGCCATTGAGTCTTGTAGACCATTTTTATGAATGTAGATGGAGATGTAGTAAAACTAGCAAAGTGGCGTATGAATGAATGCAATTTTTTAATATATTATCTGGGATTTTCTGTTTGGAACGTGCATTTTCACGCAGTAGACAGTTTGAGCATGCCACCGTCTTTATATTTACCTTAACTTTAATGGTCGAAAGGGAGGAGCCACGCATTGAACTACCCAATGAACTAACTGAACGTAATGGGTGCACATGCGTGGTTCTTCCCTTCCCGCCATTAAAGTTAAGGTAAGTATAAAGACGTTGACATTTAAACTGTCTACTGTTGCTTTGAAATTTTTCAGTATTTCTTATTTCATTAAAATATGAACAGACACTTTTAAAATGTGGAAAAATGTGGGGATAATATACGTTTGGGAAAAATATTTGTTCCCATAGATACACTATCTATATCAATAGTTATTAAAGTTTTAACATTAAAGGTATAGGGTTTATGACCCACTTAAAAATAATGATCATTAAAACGCCGAGCAAGCTTGGTTGGTATGGATTTCAAGGGTAATTATTAATCGTCATTAACCTAGATTAAAGCCGATTCTTTTACAAACAACGTACTTTGAACGCCTCGTTAATTAAGCCATCATTCGTTAGCTTGTTCTCTAGTACATAATTAGCGTGGAAATGCTAAATTGACAAGATGAAAAAAAACTCCACCACATTTGCATTTTCAAGTCCATCCACTTATATAAAAAAAGTAATCAAAATCTCTTGTTGTCTCATTGCTCGTGTGTTGTGATGTGAAGCATTTGTTCAATTTGTATTCCAAAAACGGAGAGAAGTGGATTTACTATAGAGAGATTGAGCCAGTCAACGCCTTAACGTTAACCTTGGGAAGGGAAGAACCACGCATGGGTACTCATGACGTTCAGTTAGTTCATTGGGTAATTCAGTCCATGGCTCCTCCCTTCCCGCCTCTAACGTTAAGGTTAACGTTAAGGAGTTGAATGGCTCAATCTCTCTATTTCCAAAGTTACTTCGATGGTGCTTGTTAGACTACTCTTGTTTCTCAATATACGAATGTACAACGGGGTTTATAAAATTGGGTTGATTCGGTTCCATTTTCTTAGTTTTTGTTTCGAATTAAGACTATAAGTACCATTACTAACTTACTATGTCAAGGATTTGCCTCCCAACCCATATAACGAAACCCACAGGATGCACACCGCGTCACCTGCAAATTCGAGGTTACCTAAATTCCAATGAGATCGACCGCCCTTTGGGACACCATGTATGATGGTCAATTAAATAACAATGGCAGTTATCAAGTTGGCATTAACAATTTGACCAACAAAAATCGTGTAATTTATATGAAAGTTTGCTTTACTATTTTGTTTACCAAAGTTGGACGTAAATCCACCTTGTATTTGTTCGAAATTAACACAATGTTTATACAACTAAAAAGTTTTAAAATCTCAGGAGACAGTTTTCGCATGCCAACGTCTTTATACTTACCTTGACTTTAATGTCGGGAAGCGAGGAGCCAAGCATTGAACTACCCAATGAACTAACTGAAAGTAATGGGTGCGCATGCGTGGTTCTTCCCTTCCCGCCATTAAAGTTAAGGTTAATATAAAAACGTTGACATGCGAAAACAGTCTAATAACACGAGGACGGCATATGAAAATGGAATTCCATTTTGTAAAATTTCTTCTCTGAATCATAATTTTCTAAAAATAAAACCAAGCTGCTTGGCTTTGGTAAGGAATTCTGGAGTCTTTCCTTATATGGGTGTTATTCGTTGTTTTTCATAGCTAATATATAGTTAATCTTAATATGGAGTTTCCAATATGGCCACACTCTTTTAGTCATAAAATTTCATATATTCAGCCATAAAATAGCTGCTTCTGGTGTACATAGTCGAGGGCATGTTGGAAATTAATGAATTTCTAAAGGCCCAAACGCCACCAATGGGGTGCTGGATTGGAATAAGGTTAGTTATACATTGTCGCATCCTTACCTAGCGAGCATATGGCCTTGTTTCGTGGGCGTCATTAAATAAACAAGCTCCAAGAAAATAAGGCTAGTTCTATATGACGATCAATGAAAACAAAATAGGGTTTCTCTGAAAATAACTTTATAACTACCGTTTTCCAGATCAATCTTAGACTCAAGTTGGGTCGCAATTTTGGACGGCGTTTCGGCAGCCAAGTGTTTTGTAATACATGCAAACACGAAATTCTTCGAGTTTTTATTAAAAAAAACAAAAGCCGAACACGGAGAAACAGATAAGGGAAATGCAAACAACCATTGTTGCATTTTGTCAAATGTAAATGGAGGCACGGAGCTCGATCTGTATTAAGTTGATATCGCTTGCATTCGCACTAAACAAATGCCAAAGTTCAAGTTTTTAATCGATGAGTCAGTCATGCTTTTTGTTATCGTACCAAGAAAACAAACAGATGCATAAAGCATTTTTGAGAGACCTTAGCTAGTACAGTTTTGGCCACATGCCCAATGCCCGTTTTTTATACGCTCATACTACAGATCTAGACCTATATACTATAGTACGGCGTACTTCTCATAAATCTGATTTTTTATATTCTACTAACAAACGTTTTTCATTAAATCCCACCAGAGAGTCATAAATGCTATACATCTATGTACATGTAAAGGTAAAATCTCGAGAATAATTTATATTATGGTATACAATCAGAATTCCCCTTAGAGTATTTTATTTCAACAACAACTCTTAAAGGCTCAATTTTTTTCCCAGTTTATTTGTTAAGAAGTAAAGTCATTTGATAACAGATGAATAATTCTTCGTTGGGAAATGTTTTCATCACTTAAAGGTACACAAACAAATACTGATTTAATTTGGAAAGGGACATGTTTTTGAAAATCTAACCACATTGGCATTGTCGTTTAATTAAATTCTGTGAGATTTTAACCATTTTTCGTGATGTGGCAACCTTCTTGTTAGCCTTCAGAAATCGAAGATAAGGTTCGCTTAATTTACTGTATACCGATCTATCTTAAGTAGTTTCTTAAATATCTCACAGAAATGTTAGCTTTTTGGTCGGTGTGAATGGCAGGGTCGGTTTGTAGATATGGTATAACGATTCTTCGACCAAAATTTATGAAATTCCAAGATACAAATAGGCCATGAAACCTGGCTACTTAACATTTTGGGGGGAAAATCAAATGTGAGTTACGGGAAAAAAAATCCGGAATTATTTTTATACCTTATCGCTGAATTGGGTTAAATCGTGTAGAGCACGATGTAACAATAAGATAAGGAAGGGGGCGTAGGTTCAGTTTTTCGATACCAACACGATGAAACATTCCAGTTGATAACACAAACAACAAACTCGTATTGTATATATAAAAATAGGTAGGTGGATAAGAGGAAATCATAAATCCATACGTCTCAATAAAACAATGATTCTTCTTTTTTATTATTATTTGTTATGCCTTTGATACTTCACCTTCAAACGCGTCCTTAAGAGATACCCACAAGGTATACTGATACAGAGTTTCAAAAAAACCTATGGAAAGGAGTTAGAATCTTTGGCTTGTCTTATCAAAATCGCCCAATTTAAGCGCTTGGTACTCAGGCAAATTTAAGCTACTGGTCCAATAAAGAAAGCGAAACCCTGCACCTATACTATTATTTGATGAAACAATTTGCAAAGTCCCATCTACAATAAATAATATACATAGACACAAATTATTTTTGCTTATTTCTTCAAAAAAGTTTCTTAAACAAGTTAAGAAAACCTTTTCTAGCAAACAAATTGCGTGAAGGAAAAAATTCCCTTTCATGCATTATTTAGTATATCAGGAGTGAATTATTAAGGTGTACTATAGCTCGTAAAGGGTTTATTATCAACTTCAAGCACTTATAGTTAATATTGGAAAGGGCCGAGATGTTTCGTAATATCCATGCAGATATTTTCCTGTTTGGATTTTGGATCTTACAAATGGCGACCGAGGCCTCGATTTCCGACCAACAAAGAACAGGGGGATGAGATTAGAATGCTAACCGCGATTTCCTGGGTTAATTGCGGAAATGATTCGATATTTAACCATCCTTAATTCCTGTAGCTTTTTTTAAAAAAAAAATTGGTAAAAATTCTTTTAGTCGTTAATCGTAGGTTTGTTCTTGGCGTTTGCAGTATATACATAAGCCCACATGCGGGGGGAAAAGATGAAAAACTATTACAATATGAATTAAACCGTATCAAAAGTAGGAGCGAATAATCACGGATCCATGTTGAGTGCGATAGTTATCAGTCATTATGACACCGGTACGCGGAAATAGGTTTAGTACAATTTTTTGGCAGAATAATTGCATGGCAGCATGTGCAAATCTGACCCGGGCAATTTTTCGAAGCAGCAACCGCCCAAATAGAGCCCACTTTGCACCCTACGCAAATCTGTTCGAACAAATTGTTCGCCTGTAACTCCCTGAATTAAAACACGCAGAATCGCTAATGAGTATAGTGACTAATGGCCGTGTAAACAAGCGGCCATCTTTAAAGAATGCCATCAGCTTGCACGGCAAGCCCTGGGCGTAGGCAGGCCGCTTATTAACGAGGTTAAGTTTGAAATAAATAAAGCATTGTTTTCTTCTCGTGGTGTTTTGACGAGTAGGGAGCGGGCTGTCCAAATGAAAATTTGGGAGAAAAAACAACTATCATTCCCGAGGAACCAATTCTAATTTAATGGACGTACATGTTATGTATTGGGTGCAGACAGCTAACAGTGGCAACAAATTTGGTATAAAAATGAAAGTTTTTTTTTTTTTTTCATCGAGTTCATTCATAGTTATGTACTTTATGCTGACATATGAAACTGGTCTTCTTTGATGCGAGCATCGAAGAAAGCTTAAACTAGATTCTTCAACAATTAACTTATTCTATTTATATTATCAGCAGGCCGTCGTCTGTAATTATTAAAACTTTTCTGCTGAACTGAGAAAACTGGTTTAAAATAGTGCATTATTGAGGTTATTTTAAACGATGGAACAAATCATTAAATATCTGTAGCAAAGGCGATGTATATAATTCAATATACTCACCGGTTTTTACAGCTTTTTCTGCACTATCAATCTTTGCAAATAACTGCTCGTATTATTATAAAAAAAATGCTTGATTATTGATTGTTCTAATGTACATGTAGTTCGTAAATAATGTTCAAAACTATTCAAGCTTTAAATTTCTCACATTTGTCATTCAAAATGGTGCAGTTTTGCTGTGAAAACCCCTTAAGTGGGCCATAAATTCAGTGTTTAATTTTTAACGTATAACCTCATTAGACGGTTACTTTGCTCGTAGATGTAAGTGAAAGAGATTCTCAAAATTTGGTATTTCGTACTTTTGTGGAAATAGTTATCAACAAGGAGTATTCCAAATGTTGCCATTAAATAAACCACATCTGCAGATAGACGACATTAAAATGTTGGCTCATGCATGCATGGTGAATCATTAAAGTGGTAAATGTAAAATCAGCCCGGTACGAGCCTCACCAGCTGAAACAACTTCAAATAAACACGTTTACGAAATCCATAACTGACTTTGGCATGGATTTAAAGTAATTTTCATGGCATAGTGAGTTTTCTACCAAGGGGACGCAGCGTCCCCATAAATGTTTTGTCAGGCAAAAATCTATACGACCCATAAAATGATCATGGCGATTGGCTCATACATTAAAGGTAAAATGGGTTTCTTATGGTCTCTTAACTCTTTCAGCACAATTTTCTATTGAAATTCACCTGACACCCTTTCTTGTAACCATGTACAAAAGGTGGCTTATTCGATGCGGATAATTTACTCCAATTCACATTCCTTCCCCCTCCCCCCAACATTTTTTTATATTTTTTTTAACAAAAATACTATACTTATAAAACTAATTATTCGCTATGTTTGTGTCCCACTTTAACGCGTAGTGAAGGTAGGATGCGTATGAATACATCCGCCGCATTACGCGCGGATGGTTCACCGTGCCGCGTTAATCAATCGATTAATGATAAGATTTCGTTAATATTTAATGCATACAGCTCGGGGTTTGACTTTGCATGAGCTTGATCGTAAGCTTATATCGATCGTAATGCGTGGGAAAATAATATACAAGATGGTGGTCAGAGGTAGGTGTCATGGCGTCATTTGTTTCGTATACAAACAAAACATTCAGCTACTAAAACTTTTTTAAGATAATCATGTAGTCACACCTAATGTGCACTGTAGCACAAATCAATACTAAAATTCGTGACATTCTTAGAAATGTATTCAGGAGTGAAGGCAAAGCTTGTCTTGCTAACTCGAATAAAACTAAATGTTTAACCTGATGTAGGTGTAGCGAGAAGAAACTGTTGAAGAAGCACTGAGAAAATTAAGGCAAATTAAGATTCGAAGCGAAAGTGTAAAAATTAAGAGAAGTATTAGTTATGGTTAGTAGCGCGACAATTGCAAAACTCGATACCCCAATCACCTCATACTAGTTTTTGTACTGAACCCGGATGGCGCCAGTCGGCAGGAGCGTCGCACACTTAACATCTGGCTTTATGACAAGCGTGTCAGCAGATGGCACTACGAGTCCAAGTAGCTCATATAGCGCCCCCCACCGTCGAAGCGTGCGCCATCCAGGCTCCATACATGAAGGGGTTTTAAAAATTTGGTATGTCCAGAAACTGTATACACGACGCTGGTTTCTTCCACACAGCACAAGTTTGAAACTAGACTTGCCAAATTTGAGAAAATCTAAACAATTCCAGTTCTTAAACTTGGGAGGCAAGAATCTGTATGTTGTCAGTTTACAGTTTTTGGAGCAAACATTAAACACGAAATAACAAGTAACATTATCTCCTTACCTTGTCTGAACAAAGATGGTGTCTGAAATAGGGCTGGTGGCGGTGGATGCACTTGCGCCTGGCTGGTGATTTTCTCTGGCGACGCCGGGCTCCTGCTGATCTTCTCTGGCGACGCAGGGATTCTGCTGATCGACGTGTTTTCGGTGGCGTCGCCGTCAATGGTGGGTGGCACCGGTGAACGCGCCTCGTCAGGGAAATCGTTTGGTGGGCTTTCGGGCTTGGCAATAGGTCTCACCCCCACGAACGACGACTCCATCCACACGAACTTTTGCTGACGATCCGTCGCCGACTTGGGCGAGACGGACGCCAGATCGCTTTTGGTTTCTTCTTCCACGGCAGTCATCTTGTAAGGTCCATCGTCCTCTTTTGTTTCCGACAGATGGTCGTCGGAGTGGCCGTTGCGATGGATGAGCTTGTCGATTTCGCGCACCAGGTCAGCTACCAGCATTTGTCCCGAGTCGTCGCTGGTCTCTTCGGCAGCGGCACCGCCGCTGTAGCCGTTGGGCTCGATGACATTCACGGTAATCCCTGCGTGGTTGCTGCCATCCGGCGGACTGTAACCTGGCGGAAGTGGGGTCACTGGCGACGCCATTGTTCCGGCGTCTGGCGGTGCCGTGGCAGCACTGGTGTTGGAGCCGCGGCGGCTGACGCCCTGTGAGGGCGACGCCAGGTTGGTTTCACTTCCTGGCGTCCGGTAGATGCCGTAGCGCATGGCATAGTAGCCAGGTCCTTGCGACAGACGCTCAGCGGCGCTGCGGTAGAAGGAAGAGGCGGCGCCGCCATGCGTCGGTGTGCTGCTGGCGCTGCTGGCTGCCGAACAGTTGGTAGCCTCACGGGCTAGCCGCTCCGAGGAGCGCCACCCCAGGTATGGCTGGCGCTGGAAAGGCAGGCGCAATGAGCCCGTCGGCGACGTGCTGCGCGATGACGTCGTTGTGGTCGCACACGACAAACGACTGCTGCTCCAGCGTGACATGGCGCCGCCTGGGCAATAAAAATAGCCGCTGCTGGCGTCCTTGGACGATGGCGACGGCGACATGGGGCTTTGTAGAAGGCTCTCACGGGATGACTTGACGTAGCGAAGATCTGGCGTCGTAACCCTCTTGGAAATAACCACGCTTTTGCTAGACGAAACTGGAGTCTTGGCCTAAGCACAGCGATAAAATGGCCACTATTACTATCATATTATTATCAGATTAGTGCACAGACGTGAAATCACTAGTCAATACGATATGCGTTACATGACGGTTTTTCAGAGCCGAGATTACCGATGGAGAAAACAACTTTATGCAAGGCGTTTATCATCAATTTTTGATTGGATGGACTGATTTAATTTAAATATGCCATCCCAGTATCATGTGACAATATATTTGGTCTTGCCTCTAGATAGCATTTTGCTCTCTCCATTAAATACAATGATTCTGGTTCAGCACACCCTGATGTGCATTTGGCAACTAATGGATGGTCTCCATGAAAAAAATGGTTTCTATGAAAAGGTCATGCATTAGGCCCGCACGCCAACTATAGTCGTGTGGTGGCTAATCAAAGTAGCATGATGCCATCAATGTCGTAGCCGCATAGGATTCATTTATGCATGTGACGAATTTGCTGCACCCCTGTCAGCTTATGATCATTGCATCAGTGTGCACATGATGGAAAATACAATGCTAAAGGCATATTAGCCACCAGGGGGTGCTCAACCGGAAAAGCTAATTCGTCACATTCACAAATGGATCTTATGCAGTTGTGTTACGCATTCGCCACAGCTGTTTACTATTTTGGAAAAATGCCCATCTATGAAGCATTTGGGAGGATATGCTAGGCTGGAACGAGATTTCCAAAATGGCTCACATTTGGGAGTTTTCATTAAATGTGTTTAACTTTTTGATTTACCTGACTGCCATCCACGTTGCATGAGCTCCTGGACCGGTAGTCTGCCCAGCGTGTCACAGTGGCCGTTGGTTGACCCATGTCCTTACGCAGGATAAAGCCCTCAGTACTGCCCATGCGGCTGATGGGCGAACTGGTATACCAGTCAGGAAGGTCCAGCTTCTGGAGGGAGCGTCGCACCCTTAGCTCATGCTCAGAGGGCCGGCGCTGGGCGGCTTCGCCGTGGGTCTGCCGCAGCTGGTTCTCGGGCGGCAGCACTGATAGTTTATTCTCGTCCTTGAGCAGAAACTCCATGCTCTTGGCCCGCGACGCAATGTCGTCGTCGGCGCAGTCCAGGCGATGGTGGCGCTGCTGTTGTTGCTGCTGCTGCTGCTCCGGCACCGCAGCCACGGAGGCGACGACCTCCTCGGCCGCTGTCAGGTTAAACATGCTTTGCGTCTTGAGCTTAAACGGACGGTGGCGGCGCACAGATCCGCCTACGCCGTGGAAGGGAGTCGCAGGTGGCGACACTGGCGCCGCCGAGGTGGCGTCGTAGTCGGGGACCCGGATCACCTCGCGACTGTGCAAAGTGTCGATGTCCGTCTCGAGGTAGCCGATGCTTTGCGTGCTGTCTCTCCAGGATGCCGACGCCGCGCCGCCATGACCGGAAGAGGCGCTGAGGCGACGAAAGCTGCTTCTGGCGCCGCTGCCACCCCCGCCGGTGGGCGGCGAATACGCGGAAGACGCCGAAGAAGATCCTTCGTCCCGCTTATGTTGCTTGTACCGGACACGACCGTCTATTAGCGCGTCGCCGGTGACCTCTTCGTCGCCGTTTTCGTCGCTGAATCCGTTTTCGCAGCGAAAATCGTCGCCTTTTTCGTCATGGCAGGCGTCCCCATCGCCATTCACTGCACTGACTGTTATGGCGTCGGTATGACTGCTCCCTCCTCCGCTGGATCCTAGCTCTGATTGGACGCGGCGCCGCGGATCGATAGCAGCACTAATGGCGTCGCTGCTGCAGCGCTCCTGGATCTGCTGGCTCAAATCCAGCACTGTCTTCGCCACACGTTCCTTGCCTTCGAGTGCCCTCTGGCGGAACTGCTCAAGGGCCTCGTGCACGTCAACGCGAGGGGCGCTGACGTCGCTGCAGTCGTCGGAGTCGGAGTCCGCGATAGGGCCGCCTTTGACGACGAAGTGCTGGCGCGCGTTGATGATCTTGGCCCGG
This sequence comes from Ophyiulus pilosus, assembly GCA_033995625.1. Classification (NCBI taxonomy): domain Eukaryota; kingdom Metazoa; phylum Arthropoda; class Diplopoda; order Julida; family Julidae; genus Ophyiulus; species Ophyiulus pilosus. The sequence goes on along the minus strand of JAUJYV010000642.1, from coordinate 5,732 downwards.
GTGGGGGCAACCTGGACCCTCTGGTGGTGGATGTGTTGTTGATGCTGGCGATGGGTCGGCGGCAACGGAGGTTTACCTGGAGTCGTGACGATGCCGTTGCTTTTATACGACGGAGGAGTGGGATGGGACGATAACGATCGTTCGGGGTCGATAAGGATAGCGGCCGCAGCAACGCTATTGTCGTCGTTATCAGAGTTCGGAGAGAGGGGGCGCTGATTGTCTCTCCAGGAATCGTCATTCGGATGATAATCTATGCTGTCGCGAGTCGTGACCACGTTACCGTTTTCTGGAATTACTCGAGATTTTGTTGGAGTTTCACAGCTGTCATTAGTCTGGGACACCTCGGGCTCTCCGTCGTAAGTCAACGAGGAGTTGCCATTCGTTGGTTGCATCCGACCGTCGTAAATCGTAGTCGAATTGCCATTTGTTGCATGTGTCCACTCACCATATGTCTGATGTACTCCGGGTCGCTCGTCTTCAGGTTCGACGTCGATGGATGTGCCAATCCAATCGGGGTCCCACTCTTCGTCCATGTCCTTGGGGCGATGGTCGCTAGGGGGCGATTTCTCTACCGACTTCGCAACAGATTCTTGCGGCTCCTCCTGGGTCTGCGTCGATCGTCCCGCGGACGACGACGACGACGATCTGCCAATCTTGAGCGGCCACCACAGATGACGCTTTAGCTTGCTAGGTTGCTTCACTCGCGACATGGCGGCGTCGCCTTTCTTACCTCGACTTTTGGTTCCTTCGGCAGCGACGCCACTGCTCGGGGTCTTACTGGGCGATTTAGGCGGACGATCCGATAATTTCTGAACAGCACTGGTCGTTGACGTCGTGGCAAGTTTTAGCGATGCAGAACCGATCGATTCCTGGTGCACGTTCAGCGCGTTCTTGTCAATATTGCTGACGTCATGGTCGTCACACGTTAATCCAACAACTTTTGGCGATTTTTGAAAAGGTTTTCCTGCTCTTGCTAGAGGCACAACTGCAGCCAGTCGCCGATCGTTGGTATTTGAGAGCGCTGGTGTGAATGCACTGCTATTTAAAGCTCTTCGGGACAGCGCACCCTCGCCGTCTTCCTTCCGTTTTTCGCAGGAATCCTTCTCCTCTTCTCCCCTCCTCTCCTCCTGTCTGTCCTCTTTTGCCTTCAGAACTTCTCCCGCATACGGTAACTTTTTATCCCTAGACACTTCATCCAGAATTGGCAACTGCTGCTCCTCGATGCTAGAACTCGAATAGTCCGCGATCGCCGCCGTTAGTCTGCCGGCCACCTGACAATCCCTGGCCGCACCCGACGCCTCCGCAGTTTTCGGCGGCGTCGAAACTACGCCCACGATCGGTGACGACTCGACCTCCACAGAGGTGCAGATCTCACTGACGGGGTCATCGACGCCCGAATAATTTTTATCGACCAGTGTCAACCTGCAGTCTTGTGAATGGGGCGTTGTACAATGCGAATTGCGGATGGTTTGCACAGATGTTTGGTCGTCCTTGTTGAGGGTCGAGATATCTCCTGTTTTGATAGCGATCTCCTTAGAATGATATGTAGAATCGTCTTTATCACTGACGATCGCTTCTGAGAGGCTCACAGAGTCGTCAGAGGACTGAACGATCGTCGGATCGTCGAAAGGTACTAGACCTGTCGTTTTCGACTCTACCTTGCGATCTTTGGAAGAATCGTCGACACTTGCAGGACTGCTCGTTCGTCGCACGAGTGTTATTATCGCGTAAATTTTGGTCACTTTGGGCTGATCGTTGACTGTACCACTAGAACTCGAATTGTTCGCGATCGTCCCCGCTTCATTGGCTGTTGTCGAATCGCCCACGTTATCCATTACAGGATCGCCCGATACACTATTCAAGGTCGTCTCAGCAGCAGCGCTGCGTTCAGGGTTGTCCCTAACAATAAAATCATCCGTTTGATTTATTAATGAACGTTTACCGGGCGTGTTCAAAGCACCTGCGCCACCTGCAGGGACTGAACGTTGTCCAAGGTTGACCGACGTTGCGTCAGAGCCCTCCGGTATGGCGCGTGTGGAATGCGACGCTTCCGGCCCCAAAATGGCCGCCACCCCCTCATCGAATTGGGACACGAGGGATGTGGAAATGACGTCGTCGTTACTATCAGGGGGAACGAGAGAAGGGGGCATTCCACAGCCTTTCGCTGCCGAATCACATGCCTCCGCTGGTTTTTCGCTTAAGGTCAAAGGTGAGGGGGTGCGGCCGGTTTGGTGGCCCCTATCTTGACAGGGGATCGGGACTTGATCGCTTCCACATTGCGCTTTGGCGTCTGTCGAATTCCTCCCCCCAGGAGGCGACACCTCATCGTTTTCCTCTTCTAATGGCCAGCTTTGTTGTTCGATGTCCTGCGAATCTTCGACATTGTATTCGATAGGGACATCTGTAACCTGTTGCTGGTCCCAACTATCTTCTTTTATTTCCTGTTGGTTACCAAGTTCACCACTGGGGAATCCAGCTTCGCTAGTGATTTTTTGATTATCCCATGAATCTTGTCCTATTTCCAAATCCATTGTTGCCTGTTCTTGCAGTTTGTCCCATGAATCATCTGAAGTTTGTTGTTGGCTTAGGTTCTGGTCGACATTACTGTCGTTAGAAGCTTGGTGTTTTTCCCACGACATTTCAACATCTTGTTGTTGGTGATGATCGCCCTTATCTTCTGTACACTGCATGGGATTTCTGTCATTGTCATCAGAGACGATGCCCTCAGGAATGTCTGTATTGTTATGTTTCGTCAAATTTTCGAATTGCTCGTAGAGGATAAGGTTTCCGAGGTCTACACCCAAAACATTTTCATCAACATGCATCGCATTGGCGTCTTCGGCGTGCTCTGACAGCGTTACCTCGTTAAGTGCGCACACGTTTGTGCTTCCGATCTCGTTGCTGTGGCCAAACGTGCTGGCGCCCTGGATGGACATCGAGAGACCGCGGTCGCGCCGCTCCGAATCGCTCAGAAGCATTCTGCGCAGGCGACGATCCTCCGAATCGTCACCCATATTGCTACACTCGTTGCTAGTTTCCAAAACAATGGCGTCTTCTGCAAGTCCCTGGTCATTTATGGAGTGGTCAGTTTGGGCGCTTTGGAAGAGATCCCCGCCAAAGTTATCATCTTTCGATTCTGATCGATCTATCCGAAGTGAGTCTTCTACAACAAGCGTCATCTTGGCAGATCCTCTTTCAATTTCCAAGATGTCCGGCTTGTGCGCTTCGCCATTGGTGAGATGTTCGCTTCGGACGTTAAAGACGCCCACTTCGAGGAAGTCCTGTGCTATCTTGACACTATGCTCTGGATAGTTTTCTATTTCCAAGATGGCGTCAAGGCCAGACTTTGATTCCCGACCTTGGTCGTTGACCATGTCGTCAGTTTGAGCACGACAAAAATTTGTCCTTAGGGGCCTTATCGTTGGCTGAATTTTGTAGTCCAAGATGGAGTCGTCTTTCGTTTCCGAGGTGTTTTGCTCATTTTGGAAGCGATCCATTCGAAAGGAATCTTCTACGGTAAGCGCCATCTTCGTAGAGGTACTTTCCATTTCCAAGATAGTGCCGCCTTCTCCGTTGTTTGGTTCCTCCATGCATGCTTCGCCGTTGATGTGGTGCTCGCCTCGGACGTTGAAGACGTCCACAACGAGTTTAATCTCCTTAACGTCATCCACCGTCTCCGCCAGAAGCGCCATCTTGGAGCGCGACCTCAGCCCGGCGTCGCAGTAGCCAGAATCTTCGCTCAGGTTATCCGACGAGGGTCTTGCCTTCTCCTCCCGCTCGGAGCACTCCTCTATGCCGTCCATCCAAGAGCCACTCGACCGCTTTAGGGCCGCCTCCTCGCGCTGTCCGGCCAGATGCAGGGTGTCGAAGCTCCTGAACGAGCGCAGTGCCCCCGGCGGCGTAAAGCGTGGAAATCGAGACAGGGAGCCGTGAGAACGCTCTTCTTCGTCGGCTGAACTGGCGTCGCTGTCGTCTTCTTCTTCCTCCTCCTCGCTGGCACAGCCACTGCTGCTTCCAGCGAAGCTGCGACTGAACTGCGAATCCAACGACTGCGAGAACCTTCCACGATCCAACTGACAGCAGGACAGATCGCTGACTCCCAAGCCAAAGAAAGCCTTAGACGCGCCGAAGCCTCCCTCGGCGGCGTCACAACGATCCTCATCTTCGTCGCCCGATGACGAAGCGATGCAAGGCACAGACTGCGTCTTGTTATCGCCGCTGTCGTAGAGGGCGACACCGTGGACGTCTTCGGTGTGTTTGCCGTCGTCAAGAAGCAAATCTGGCGCCGACTTAACGCCGGACAGCCGCAGCGGTTTGCAATCATCCTCCGCCGCCAGATGACGACGTCCGAGCGTCGCCGTCACCGCTTCGTAGCAAGAGGAGGCGGGTGCTGCCTCTTCGGCGCCGTCTCCGGCCGTGCGTTCCAGCGCCTCCACGCCGTCGAAGTCGGCCGGAGATCCATCTCGAAGGCAAGATGGCGGCGATTCGGTGCTGCGGTGGGTGGTTGATGGCGCCGCTGCTGTGGCGTTCTCGTTGAGAAGATCGTGCCCTGGAATAACGCTTCCGAGGCACGACTTCGAAGTGGTGTCACTGTCGCTGCCGACGACCTGTCGTCTCCAGAGGGGCGCCGCCGCAGCACCGCTCCCAGACGGAGTAGCTTGGTCGACCTCCAGGGACATTAGGTAAGCGTCGATCGCGTCGCTCCACGACGGAAACTCAGAGTCCGGCGGCGAATCGGACCCAGAAGCGTCGCTGTATCTTGGTGGTGTATGTGGGTTCGTCGCCGAATTGGCATCCGTCGCCTCTTCGTTGTCGAACAGGATAAGCAGGTCCGTGTCGCTGTTCAGTGACTTGTCCTGGTGGCGCTGCAGGAGCGCTCTATAGGCGGCGTCGCCGTCGCCACTGACCAGTACGGACTTTAGGTAGGACAGCACGGCGGCGCTGTCCATCGACTTGAGGTCACTGGGCGCGAGCCTCATCGAGAACGGTGGCGACGCATCGCCGTCGAACGATTTGGTAAGCAGCGTTTCCGAACAAACAACGGTCGATGACGTCACGGTGGCCATTGTGGTGTTCTCGGAAACGAGGGTGGTGGTCACCGTCCTTGAGCACGATGAAACGATATTGTTTGTACTTTGAGAGTCCCATCCATTTCCAAGGTGCACCTCAGCTTGGTCGCTGGTTGGCTGGAGATCCGGCTCAGCCTCAGCGTCCAACCAACTGCCCTCACGTTCGCTGGGGTCCTCCAAGTGACCACCAGGGCTCTGACGCCTGGGTCCCAATACGGAAAGTGGCGCCATTTCGACGGATTTGATGCTACCTGAAATTGCATAAAAATAAGGATAATTAAGGGAGGTTTTACAATTTAGCAAGAGATATAGCTTGCTCGTCTTGGTAGCCTCTAAATACTGCCTCTAAATATATTACAGTACCTAGATGGCGCAGCATGAGGGATGGATGTTACTTCTTTCAAAGGGAGGGCCTCAAATTAGGCCAGCAAGCACGACCACTCGGCGTATATCCTCTATAGGAACACATAGGTTATGGGGGATGTACAGGAAGTCTCCCTTTCATAGAACATCCATGGTGACGGTTACGCCACTTTAGCAGTCTGGTTTTACCCTAGGTATAGATCGCAAACTTCTGTTGCTTGATTTGAATAGGATTATGTAGCTTATCTTTTGGGACGGCCGCACCCTCTGGGCACTACAGGTACCACACTACACCTGCAT
>JAUJYV010000641.1:0-32957 GCA_033995625.1 Ophyiulus pilosus | reverse complement strand
CTGAGGCCCAACAACAAAATGACGCCTTTTCAACAGGCAAAAAAAGTGTTGGCCAACAGTATTTGTGCTGATTGGGTGCACGCCTTCACGCCCAACCGCATTACAATCGTTGTGCTTTTCCGAATAAAACCATGGAATGGAATCATCCTCGTTAGGCCTTTGATCTACAGTATAAGGCATTTCAATTAGAAATTTATGTTTAATGCTGACACATGCATGATATGGTATCTAAAATCTAGGCTCAACTTTCATGAGCATGGAAATTTTAATTAAATCGCGTTAGCCATTAATACTTGCAAAATGACATGCTTCCAATCGCAAAACCTTAAAATAGACAAGGCGGGGTCCTTTATTTAACGACCTAAACACATGCACATGCAAATACAAAATGTTGAATGTTGCATTAAGCAATTACAATTTAATATGCATGCAGTGGTATGGATATCGTCAATTCCTTTCAATTTGCATAATTTTAATTTCCTGTGCGCATCTTCATTTACAAAGATGTTATATGAGAAAATAGCCCGAGGTTAGCTTATTTTATTAACTTCTCTGTAATAACTCGACTCCTGTTCTTCGTTCATTGTACTATTCAATTGTTGGTAGTTTTTTTTCTAAAAATAATCTGCTTTTTTCATAGTTGTACGAGGACTTATACGGGTATACGTATACATTTCGTAAAACACCAATAATAATAAAAAATCCCGGGAGACACATTCAATTAATTGGTCAAGAAGCTTTAAAGTTGCATTGTAGAAGCAATTGCATGCAGCAATAAACTCACTATATAGACACTATATTTTCTTCTGGAGCTTTTTGTCGCTTTGGTCAACTTTTATTCAATTTGCTATATGTACTTTCGTACAGTAGTATACATTCGCATCATTTGCATGCATTTACGATTTGGCTTTTGAGGTGTGACTGGAGCTATAGTGTTTCGCATAACGAATCCTGCATGCTTTCATAGTAATTCCACATTGTAGTTGATATGGCAACCGCTTACCACGCTCGGTATGAATCCATAGGTGGGGATATAAAAGAGCATTTTGTTTTTCCGAAAGCTGATATAAACTACTCTGTTGTTGATCTTTCTGCTGCACTCTATGTGCATTTTGTTGGGAAAAAAAGCCTCATTGCGAGTACAAACTACTGAAATTTAATTCTACGTGGGCGTATTGTTAGGTATAGAACTTAAAATGTTTTGATCTGGTGCCTCAATAGGTGCATACGGCTACTGTAATACCACTGTAATTCCTTATTTCCAATTTAACATTTATTTGAGCAGTTACAAAGATGTTGACAAATTTTAAGCAAAAAAGGTTTTCACACATTATTTATGTATTTTAGAGACATCAGCGAAGTACAAACATGGCCATTTTATTTGTGTAAATTTGATTCTGCTTGTATTGGCACAATGATGGTCTGTAATTTTTTAAAAAAAGATAACACTGTAAACATTAAAACTAGGAAAAAACGTTATTAAACGTAATAAACTTCCATTGAATAGCATTACAGGATTTGCTATAACTTTCAACTTGTAGGTTTGGCATTTAGTGCCCAACCTGACTCCCATACTGCATTAGCAAAATTATTAACTAATGTATCTCGCGGGTACATTAATTCAAAATCCATCTAATAACTCTGATGATATTGCACCTGCATTGCAAAATGAACATTGGGCCTTAAGCAAAGTTATGGCATCACATGACATAATTCTAATTTATTTAAATTATGGCGAGTGCAACATATTTATGCAGGATGAAGTTTATAGCAGGGTAAAGACACGTTTGCTGGTTGGTTGAGTGGAGATGAGGGGTCCAAAGACATCAGAGAGGGCCCGAACATGAGAACAATTGAAGTGTCAATATTGGCACTGATTATGGACAATAAATGGTAGACAAGCATGACTCCAGCATTGGGAGAAGATGCATGAGTCATGGAAGTGGCAGGACAGATAACAAGTCAAGAGAAAAGTCACGTGATGCCGTCTGAAGTGGAGAACCTTGCATAATATAGTACATTGTGTAAATTGCAGCTGGTGATACCTCTGGTTGTCACGGATTTCCAACAATATAGTCTGGCAACGTGACAATGTGTTAACTATACTGTGGGAAGATTGTATGCACATTACAAATGCAAGCATCTATATAGAATTTGCCGAAGGCACTGCAAATTAATTTGAACGCATTTTTCACAGCTAAAGCATCGATTATTGTTTTTTGCAACAGTATGTATTAGGTGAATTCGCCAGCAGGCTAATTTTCTAACGTGACAAATATATAATTTACCCTAGAATTTGATAAATGGGATCAAGTATGCTAGGCTACCCATGCAATCAACCAGAAGCATAACATTTAATATTTACCTTGCAAATCTCTCGGGGGTTCCGTGGTGAGTCCATTGATGTCCGTGAGATTTTCGGATGAAATGGTTTCGGGCACTAACAGCATCACGCCAGCAAATAAAAGTACTTTTCTCAGTATCATTTTCACACGTTTTCCTTCGCGTAATCGCACATTAGTCCACGTGTAAGACAACGAATTATCCACGGAGAAACCATGCTCGATACCGTTGGTTCTTTTCGCAGTCAAACCGAATCCGAGAACTCGGTGCTCCCACCTCCACTCACACAATTTCAAATGGATCTTCCGCATTCGGTTTCATCGAAACATGGAGCTTTTGAAGATCAGTTGCCATGGCAACCAACACTAGCATCCAGCCACATCCAATTCATACACTGCATGGATGGAGAAAGCGGCACCACTCGGAAGGCACTGCCAACCAAAACAAGCACATTACAAAATACTTGGTGGTAGACAAACATTGACCAATTATTTTCAATCGCACGATCTTAATACGATTTCGCGTTGTTCAAAACTAATATATATGCAATTGACTTCGATCCAACGCCACGCAGCCATTTAATGATCGTGAGCGCTGCAGATCGTTAATACATTCTGTAGACCTTTAACTTACGGTGGCATCTAAGGACGTCAATTTCACGACTGCTATATCAATTGTTTATGATCAAGCTATTGTTCACAAGAATAAGCTCAAAAGGCAGTTTGGGATTGTTGCCAAAAGATAGTCGGACCTGTTTTTGAATCGCATACAATGACAAAAATATACTGATTTACAATTGTGTAGCAAACGATGGCCTGATATATGAAAAAAATTGAGCAACATGAATGTTTTGACCCCTGCCCCGCCGATTTGACCTCGCTATTTCATTTAATTTGGGTTAAGTGCCCGCTTCCCTGGTTATGTAATCACGACATATTTCATAGTTTAGGTTAGGTCCATGTAGTCAAACTGCTGGGTTAAAACCCCGGTTACTTGAAAATATTTCAAAATTTGAGTAATACTAAAAGGTTGGAGTTTTATGACATATCCATTAGCAAATTACATAATTATCCTGCAGGATAATTAACTATAAGTACAGCGTTGCTTGGCGGCCCTCGGCAACATTCAAGAAAAAATATTAAAACCTTGAATCATTGTTAACATAATATATTTAATTAGTTCCATAACATGTTAGTCCTTCTATTATACGTAACGTCGTAGCGTTTATTTATAAAAAAAATATAACAACTAATCCTACTATTATCCTAGGATTAAAAGTCTAATCAACGTGATTGGATTTAGTTCATTTATAATTATAGATCATAGTGCTAAGAGCCTGGAAGCCTAGCAAAAGCAAATAAAGCAGCGGAATTTTATTGTTGGTAATGGTAACTTTGACAAGTCAGTCCTGGGGTTTCAAACATTTTTGACAATGCAAAATTCTGCAATTTAAAAAACCAATTATACTCATTCATTCATCTATTTCTGCTAATAAAATGGAAATTATCTAATGTGTGAATTTGCACTAGGTGCATTTATCTTACAGCATTGTTTACACTTATTAATTAAAAAAACAAAATACTTTGGCTGTAAATAAAGTATGTCAAACTTGGTTCAGATTGGCAATCTCCACATGGCGTGTAGGCGTTTTTTTAGGATCACGTGTCAAGCCTGACCAATCATACGCTCATTTTTGTTATTTGGCGTTGTTTCACAATAGTCCAGAGCGAGTTAGTTACACAAGGGATTATCAAGTTGAAGATTGAAGATTTGTCTCAAATGAATCAAAATGAATGATTCGGGATCACTAACTAGGTATGAGAGTAACGACACGCCCTTAATTAAAAGCACTGCATATGAACTTTATCCATGCAGAAAATGAACTGCAGTTATATAACACGTACGTGTTGTATGTAAAACTGCCAAACTATTGTCAGCGCCACTGCAGTAATGTTTTCTGTATTATGCACTTATCATAAAATTAATTACTTCTTGTTGATTTCTTTTAACAGGTCCGAATGCGTCAGGTTAATTATTAAGTGTGTTAATTTTGCTGCAGTCAAACATAAGCGGCAACGAAGGAAAGATATAGCGAAAACTCCATATATTAACCATCCTGTAGGTCAGTAGAGGCTGCAAAGCTTTGATGAACGAGGACATTTAAATGCCTAGCTCTTAATGTAAAGACAGCAAGTTAATTAAAATCTTTTCAGGAGTTGCTTACATTCTAACAGAGGAAGCTGGTATTTTTGATGCTGCTGTTATTCAGGTAATCTTGGAAAGGAATAGTTAAAGCTGGGAAGCACACATTTGAAAACACTATAATTATGCCACACAAGCTTGTGTAACTATGTTTACGTATCTTTCAAAAACTGCACGTACAAATTGAATGCAGTTATTTGGAGAAGCTCCATCTTCTGCACGAGCTTAAGTTTAACATTCCCTAATATTATTTAATTTCAGGCAGCGCTTTTGCATGACACGGTGGAGGATACACAAACAACATTTGACGAAATTCGGGAGCATTTTGGTGATGAAATTTGCGACATCGTGCAAGAGGTCACCGATGATAAATCATTACCAAGCGAAGATAGGAAAAGATTGCAAATCGAGCATGCTTCTAGCTCTTCTCATAAAGCCAAACTGGTAAAACTAGCAGATAAATTGTACAACCTACGTGATCTGTGTAGTTCTACACCAGAAGGCTGGTCAGAACAGCGTGTTGAACAGTATTTTAAATGGGCATGCAATGTCGTTAATGGTCTACGTGGGACTAACAAACCAATGGAAGATGCTTTGAAAGAAATCTTTGAAGCACGGGGACTTGTATTAGATGAATCATAGTTGAAGAATTTTGTCAGAATCGTTAGAATCAGACACTTAACTCTGCATTAAAGTCAAAACATAACTGATGTCGATCAGTACTGAATCTTGATATTATAAAACTAAGAAAGATTTTGCTTCTAATTGTTTAACTATATATTTTTAATATTTGTAAACATAATGACATTACATTGTATAGTTTTGTAATAAAAATAACCATACTTAATTGCACCAATATAAATCTCCATAATTTCTTTACCTTGAACCAAACTGCTTGGAATGTTGAATTTCTATAGCTCATTGGCGATTATTTTTTAAAAACTCCTTCATCAAATTGGCCAACATGTGTGTTTCTTCCAATGTCAAAGCATTGTACAATGAAACACGGATACCTCCAACACTCCTACAATAGAAAACGTGCTATGCTTTGAAATCGTTCTCATGAAATGTTAAACTTCTAATTATCAATAGATAGCAAAACTTGTAAATGTCCAACCCATTATTTCTTTAATAGTACTATTAAAGAAATAATGGGTTGGAAATGCACATGTGCTACTATCTGTTGATATTCACAACCACTTGAAGACTGGAAACTATCAGAAAATTGTTATTACCTATGTCCTTTCAGTTGTATCATGTTTTGCTTCGAAGCAGCTTCCAGGAACTCTTTTTCCAATGCTGCAGAAGGTTCCTTACCACCTATTCTGAAGCAAATGTTGATGCGACTGCGATACTTAGGATTAACAGCACAACTACAACAAAATTTAAACATTTACAAATAGCCATATTTGAGAGTAAATCCGTTATATGTATATTTCACAATTGACGTACTAGTAAAAATTTTCCGAAGCATCGATAATATCGTAAATAACTTTTGCCTTTTCCTCTGCCAGTTTCTGTATTTTGTCTAATCCAATGCTCTTGATCCAATCCAGGACTAATCCCATGATGTATATACTATACACAAAATATTGTTTTTTTAATTGTATTATAACAATTTTTCAATTAAAAAAAATACAAACCTGTAACACGCTGGTGTATTCAATAACGACTTGTTTTCTGCCACCTGCTTGAAATCGAAGATTGACGGACACTGTGGATTTGCGTAACCAATCAAGTCTTCTCGAATGATAACGATAGTGACTCCAGCACAGCCTGCGTTTTTCTGAGTTCCAGCAAAAATGACTCCAAACTAAGACATAAATGAAATATAAAGAAATTCAATGTGATAGAGTACAGAGGAGAAAGAGCAACATTTATGAGGATTAAATAAATTAAGTTTGAATTGCCTTTGACACATCAACAGCTCGGGTCAGAATGTTTGAGGACATGTCACAAATCAGAGGCTTTCCATGAGAATCGGGAATGGAGTCGAATTCAACACCTAGAGTTTTTATGATGTTTACAAAATTGAGCTCAATCAAATCAAATCAATAACCTAGATTTTCTCACCTTCTATTGTTTCATTATCGCAATAATACAAATATTCCGCATCAGGGTTAAGTGTCCACGTATCGGAATTTGGAATATCTATGCACACATTGTATGATCAATGTTAGCGAAAATTAAATTGCACTCTTAGCGAGGATGAACAAAGAAAACGTTATTGAACTAACCAACAAATTGCCCTGGTTTTGGGAATACTAATTTTGGTTTGCCATATTTGCTTGCTTCTTTAGCAGCTTTAGCGGACCAGGATCCAGTTACAACAAAGTCAGCAGATCCATTCTTCAACAAATTAATCGGAATGCCGCTGAACTGTCCAATGGCACCACCGTGCATGAAAAGCACCTTGTAATTACTCGGAATGTTCCTACGATGAAAAATGTTAAGAAGTGGAAATGTTTGAAACTTTAAGTCGTTTAACATCAAGGAAATCAATTTGTGTTGTCCTACCAAATAAATGCAAATTTTAAATGAAATATGCAAAATCCACAGAAATTTAGTAGGCAACTGACATTTCTAGATTACTTTTGAAATTCATGCGGCATGCCTGATATCATCAAATACTTATGCACACTAACATCAACTCTCTTAATGTTTTCTCAGCACTCTCAATAATGCTTTCAAATTCCGGCGAACGGTGGCTCATTTCTATAAAAGGACACAAATTGATTACAAAATAAAAATCGAACGAAACCAAACATTTAAACTGATAAGAGCATCACTATATACTTTCTTAAATGCCCAATTTTCACGTATAATGAACGTAATTGCCATTATGGACCTTATGCCAAATCAAATATTTGAAAATTTTAAAAATAAATGAATTCTCAAAAAGCTAAATATTTGATCTTTCTGGAAAGCTATTTATTAGGTATAGATTTATTAAGTAGAACACATATTTGTCATTGTAGAAAAAATGTTTCCAACAATTACGAAGAGTATATAATGACGCCTATAAATACAAAAGTTTTCATCCTACCCATAACACTAATTCCGGTATTGTTCCAATTAAGCAATTCCTTTTGGGCTTTTTCCAGCACCTACACGATTTCAAAAAGAAAACATGTCAACATTATTACCTGAATTATAAAACAAGTCCACCACGCATATCTAAACTTAATTTTGTAACAATAATTTAAATACCTCCTTTGGCAATTTTGCTGGTCCAGCAGAAAAGTTAATTACACGCTTAGAAGCCATTTCAATTTGGAGAAAGCAAGAACTAGACCGTTTCCAATCAACGTTGTGTTTATGACTGCAAGTTAAATAACAGTTTGCAAATCAACCACTTTCAAACGCAAGACCTTACACGTCACGAAAAACAAGTTGATAGAGGTCAAGGTACCTCCTCTAAGTTGTTTATCATTCACTTTGAAAATCCTATCGCAGTTGACCTTCACTGCTTTGCAGGGGTTATAGACAACTAAAACGACCCTCAGGCCTTAGGCATGCTCAGGTCGGTTCATTCTAGGGCAAAACAGGGAAGAAAAAATAATAAAAGGGGCATATCATAGCATGAATATTTCATATCATTGTAACACTTTCAACAGCACTACCACAGGAGTCACAAATAATTCCAGACCATAACATATTTTTGACAAACTGTGTTATGCAATTAAAATGTTGCAACTGGTACAATCTTCATTTTGGTGCAACTTTCTTAATAAATTGCTTAAGCGGGGCCTTACATAATTAATTTTAATGTTATTAACAAAACGCCATTTAATTAATGATAAATATAATTTTTGTAGGGGCTTTGATCAAAGTGTATTTTTGAATTTTTAGATTTAGTACTAATTCATAACGATCAGTATAGTAACATTTTTTTAAAGATGGTGGGCCCATGCTGAAACGAAATTTATTTTGGGGCCCCCGTTGCTGAACTACGTGTATATAGCCCTATTCCGAAAACGAAGCCCAAAAAAATCCACAAAAACATAGTGACCTGCATGGGCCCTCGGGTAGGCCCCTAAGCAATTACTAGTTTTGTTACCGAAAGTACCGCCGCAGGCTCCATGCAGTCTAGAATAAAAATTCTGTAAATTCGAATATAATAGAAGTGCGTCGAAACCCGAGGTCTTGGAAATCTAACTACCCATAGTCAATACCAAGATTTCCCAAAGTCCAATCTTCCGTAATTGAAAACCACTCGAAAATTACCTGATTTCTATGAATTAACAGTCCCTTTTGGCCTTGGGGCACCGCACGTGCAATTGTCCCCACCCCGTGCTGTTCACGTGTTCTACGACGCTTTGACCTTCATTCTTTTTGTCTGCGCTCGCCGTCGGCTGCTCGTTTGTTCATTCAAGTTGCTCGAAGCCAGGCTTACCGGTGCTCTACATTTTGGTAAGGCAGTCTTCCGCAATTAAAAATCACCACCCCAAGGCGAAGTATACCTCCTTGTTCTCGGGCTTGCATCGCTTTAACCTCATTGCTTATTTGCCTAATTATTGGAATAGCTCGTCAAGGTATGTTCCAATCTCGTTTTTATTTCTATCGTTCGGAATGATGCTGTACCGTTTTGTGGCTGCCTTCATTTCGCCCTTCATGTCATTGTTGAAGGACGCGGCGCATGTTATATTATTTGTTCGAGACTGAAGGCGTTTCAATTTCAATTTTTTTTCCCTTGTTATGTTCAACCACTAATTTCACGGAAATCGGAAGTGGAAACCAGATTACCATTATTTCAAATTTCTTATCATGTAGTCTATCAGCTAATAATGTACTTTGAGGGAGGGGATCGAGTATATTTTTCTAGACGTCTACAGATTTATATGATAATTAAGTCCGTGTATTGTTAAGTTGAACGAATATTGAATGTTCTTTAAACTTTCTAAAAAAAGGTATTCGTTTAGTAATAAAGAATTTATTTAATTATGTTCAGAGAAAATATATCGATCCTACTCAGTTTTATGCTTTAATAATTAAGAAAGCATATGTCAGTTAATTCAGCTCGATTGAAGGTTATTTTTCGGGGAAATTTTCTTCAGGATTAAACTCAAGATTCACTTAAGAATTCAGTTAGTTCAGCGTTTCACTTTATTAATTTTAGGACGTAGCCTATACAAAGTGACCTCTGATAAGACGAAGGGCAATTTTCCAATAGCCATTCACGTTAATGAATATTTATACTTCGTACTACATACTGAAGTCTATATTAGATCGGTGTTTTTAATATTTTCATTATACATTTGTATTAAGTTTTTCTATTTATAGTCTTCAAATGTTCAGTCATTATTTCATTAGTAAAGCATGCTTTAATTATGTCAATCTGACAATTGCAATGTTTTCTCTTAATTTAATCTACTGTGAACAAATTAATAATTAGCATGATATTAAATTGATATATTAAACTGCATTGGATATACGCTGTTCTAGCGTAACCGTTACATAATGTTCAAAACTGAAACACATTTATTGCAAGCTATTTAGGGTTGACTTACAGCTAGCCAGCAAAGGGTAAAGGCTATTTCTGTAACAAAAATTTGCTAGAAAGTTTGTGACAAAGTAGAAACTACTATCCCGAAATGACATGAAAATACACGTTAAGATAACGAAATACTTAAATTGGATTTTACTTTATGACAGTTACAGCCTTGTCATTCTGTCTGTACTCTCAATCGCATTTTAAAAATCCCACCTAATTTTAACAGTCTGCATCATGACCATTTCTTGTTGTTGCTGTAATATTATCTAACCTGGGTCTTGTCTGTCTTAAAATAACGCTGGGTCGTTGCCAGCGATTCCACTGGGAAAATAAGACAAGGGCCTAGTTAAATTCAGTTTCGCAGAGTTTTACGTGGGGTACTTTCCTCACCAAACGTGTCTAACACGATGGAATGCCAGAAATGAGATTATTATTACATTGCCGCTATGTTGCCCGCACGTTTGCAAATACATGTACATGCAGTTTCGATGTTGGCTTTTGTCACAAGTTTAATTTTTATGTTTGTACTTTGAGCACAGTAATCCATAGCCGCAAGGTAGGCCATTGGCATGCATTTTTGTTGTGAATCCTGACCTAATTTAAACTCACTCTTAAGCTAAAACCCCAACCTTTAAGAACGTGATTAAGCGCCCAAGTACTATAGTTCATTGGTGTGTCGATAGCATTATTGACAAGTTAATCCATCACACTACAGATGTCAAAAGCGAAAGTTTTGAGAATGCAAATGCAAGCAGCTGGTGCCACTACGTACATCGACCACTTATGTGCGCTCGACATAGACTCACCACCTGCCTATTTACGGATGACTGGTATCATTTGCACAATTGGTAAGATTTTTGTTATTATTATGAAACCCTGCAAGCATAGATACGTTCTTGTCAATCTTGAATAACAAAAAAAAAAAGATGTCCATGGCGTCTGAATTTTGGAACTCGCACATTATGGTATAGTGTGAAAATCTATTTCAAAATGTTTATCTCATTTATAAAACATTTATTAACAAATTCAAGAGTATTTCTTCAAGAATAAAAATAAGTATTGGCCATTCTGGACAAATCATTTGAAAACATTACACTGCCACATTTCCCCTAATACTAGTAGCTTCCTTATGCGATAACATTTTACTTAATGAAATATTGTTTGTATAGGGCCAGCATCACGTCCAGTTCCAATGTTGGAGAAAATGATCTTAGCGGGCATGAATGTTGCCCGAATGAATTTTTCCCATGGCTCGCATGAGGTAAGACAACAACTTTAGGATCGGGCTTTTCTGCTATGATAACAAGCGTGCTAAAGAACTATTGTTTTAGTATCATGCGGAAACCATCAAAAATGTCCGTGAAGCAGCAGCCAATCATAGCGCCCGTGCAAAGGAATCGTTCCCGTTGGCAATCGCGCTCGACACTAAAGGGCCCGAAATCAGAACGGGCTTATTAGAAGGGGTAATCGTCATTGAAGATTCTTTTTTAAAACTTATCACCCTTGATAACGTGCTACATGAATACGTTTTTTCTTGTACCAGGGTGCTAGTGCCGAAGTGGAAATGAAAAAGGGAGAGAGAGTCCGTATTACAATCGACGATGCTTTTAACGAAAAATGCTCGGAAAAAGTTGTCTATGTCGACTATAAGAATATAGTTAAGGTCATTGCGGTTGGAAACAGGGTCTTTGTTGACGACGGATTGATTTCGTTAATTGTAAAGGAAGTGGGTAAGCACGCTATCAGTTTGTCAACTATTTAAGGATGTTTTTTTGTAAACAACAAAAATATCGGAAAACTCAAAATTCAACAAAACTCCAATTCTGAAAATACAGGTGCAGACTTTCTTGAGTGCGAAATTGAAAATGGTGGCATGCTTGGATCACGAAAAGGAGTAAACTTACCTGGAGTTCCAGTCGATTTGCCCGCTGTGTCGGTGAAGGACACTTCCGATCTCTTATTTGGCGTGGAACAGGACGTATGCTTACTTTCAGAAATTTCATGCAATGTAGCTACATGACCTGAACAAGTTAGTCATCCTGATTGCGAATTTTGCTTCTGTTAGGTCGATATGGTATTTGCGTCTTTCATCAGAGATGCCAACGGCGTCCATGAAATTAGGAAGATTCTTGGTGAGAAAGGCAAAGACATCAAAATTATTTCAAAAATAGAAAACCATCAAGGCGTGAAGAAGTAAGCACAGACAAAGAGCCTTGCATTATAACATATTTAGAACATATTTTAGAAAAGTTAATCCATCTCTTTAGCATTGCGGAGATCATCGAGGCAAGCGATGGCATCATGGTAGCTAGGGGCGATCTCGGTATCGAGATACCATCGGAAAAAGTTTTCATTGCGCAGAAAATGATGATTTCTCAATGCAATAAAGCTGGAAAGCCAGTCATTTGTGCTACACAAGTAAGTTCGCAACTTTGCGATTCTCAATGATGCTGGGCTACATTTATAGTTTTCTATAATGGCAAATGCCTTGTTTTAACAGATGTTGGAAAGCATGGTTAAAAAACCCCGATGCACTCGGGCTGAAGGTACAGACGTGGCAAATGCCGTTCTCGACGGAGCAGATTGCGTAATGCTTTCGGGAGAAACAGCCAAAGGAGACTATCCCATCGAATCGGTTTCGATCATGCATGACGTAAGGAGGATTCTCGGAAAAGGTTAACGTTCATAACACTTATGTTGCAGACTAATCGTTGTCATGTGTGTTAGATTTGCCGTGAGGCGGAAGCAGCATTATGGCACAAGCAGCTATTCATCGAACTGAGCTCTGCAATCGCTGCACCTCTCGATTCAACACACACTATTGCCATCTCCGTTGTGGAGGCATCATTCCAGTGCGCCGCATCGGCAATCATTGTGATAACCACCACTGGCAGGTACTGGACAAGGTTTTTTTTCTCTCCTGTGTACGCACAACATTCTTTCAAAGCATTTCATCTTCATTATGAGATTTTTTTCCCCCCGTTTAGATCGGCCCACTTGATTTCAAAGTATCGCCCAAGATGCGCAGTAATGCCCGTCACACGATTCCCACAGGTGGCACGGCAATGCCATTTATACAGAGGTTTAATGCCCGTGCATTATACTGGTAAGGAAAGGCCGTGGAAAATGGCGTGGATGTCCTATTATATCGTAAGTAAAATGTATTTGAATTGCCCTAATTCCAGCTGAACGTGATCCCGAGTGGCAAACTGACGTGGATAAGAGGATTCAACATGCTATTGACATCGGCAAGAAACGAGGTTTCATCAAGACTGGGGATCCTGTCGTTGCGGTGACTGGATGGCGACAAGGCGCAGGGGCAACTAATAATATGAGAATCTTGTACGTTGAGTAAAGCATACTATGCTTTAATTTTCCTTTTAGGATTAAGGTGGTTATGGTACTTTTAAGGTCTTTTAATTTTCCCACAAGTTCATGCTAAATTACTGCCTGTGATTAGCGCAAGTGGCTGCCATTCAATACATTGTGGTAGCTTACGAAATAAATTATTGCATGTAAATGAAGTGTTGTGCATTGCCCAGTTTGTCCTGTTTTTCACCCTTTAGATGTAAACACGTAACACTTTCTGTTGGCACATATTACTTTTGCATAACGTACTTAAAATTACTAATATTTCTGCAAGTGTGTATTAAGTTTTATTTTCCTCCCTAGTTTTGTTCCTATTTATTTCCAATGTATTGGCAGTATTTATTACCTAAATTATTTGACCCAAAGATCACTACCCAATTCCCCCATGCACTACTGTATACAATTAAACCATCAAATTTAACTGCATAATTTAAAGGGTTTTAAGCTCTGAATTATATTATAGAACATTATCATTTAAACTAGTTAATTTTAATTCAATAGAGGGAACATCTTTTTTAATCATTTGCAATGTTATGTATGCATGGAATTATGCAAGCTTAAAAAATATGAAACAGAGTCTGGAATTCTGTTAAAATACGTGGAAATAAAGAAACAACTTTAATTTTAAAGTGTAATACTGCAAGGCTTGGTTATTTAAGTTTTTCATTATTAATTTGCAAAACAATATGTAATGGGGGCATATAGTTAAATTACAAACTTGATGCAAACAATGTATACATCTATCCTCCAGTCACGGGGAATCTTTGAATCCATTGAAAGGTTTTTAGAAAATGTCTAATCTCCAAAATACCTCTTATAGTGTAGTGGTTAACAAAAATAATGATTTTATGATGTTTGGAGAATTAGATGAACCCCTTCTTGGTATTAATATTCCACTCAAAATTGCTAAAAGGTTGAAAATAAGGAAGTTTTATCTGAATAGTTTAAGGAATTTTGTATATTCAACATTAACAACTATAACCTATTATTAACCTGAAAATTAACTAATTTGTATAATTGTAATACAATGACAAAAGCAATATTTTTGGTTATATTTCCAGGGAAGTGGACTAAAAGCATGGTCTTCTTGTGTGCTGGTTTGAACAGAAGATTGTAATTAAAATCCATACTACTTAAGTGTTATTGATGTAAAATATTCCACTGCCTGGATTTGTTCGTATTTACATTATTTGCTTCTAGTCATCCTGTCTCTGACCCCCAAATTAACACCAAGTTTTTTTTGCTCTCTCTTGTACTAAAATAATGCATTTTTATACAAGTATATAATTTATTTAAAATTGACAGTTTTTCCATATCATGAAACCCTAATAATCTTAGTGGACGATTTTGATTTTCATTTGACCTTAGTCCATTTAAAATGAGGTTAATACCTGATCAACTAATGGCATTGCATGCAGTTTTATCATGGATTACCTGTGAATCTTGGCATTATAATGAAAGGTGTTAAAAATTCCTAGATGTTCGATTGACTACTGCAGTGGTGTTGGCTAATTATATCTCTACAAGTATAAAAAGATTTAATAATTCTTGTACATTGTTTTCTCTGTAGCAGTGTTTACAATAGTGCATAATTTGAGCTATTAAACTGAGTTCAAAGATTTGAAATGTTTTTATTACTTACATGACAAAGGGTTTCATTCTATCGCTTCAAGATGGAAGATAGGTTGCTCTATTTACTTGTCCTTTATTTGCCACTTCCATTGAACTTTCTATTTGCCTAGTATAGTCAAGTGGACAAAGTTCTTGGATAATCTAAACAAACATTTCACATTAAACGAGTCCCAAGTCTTCACACTTAAATAAAATGGAATATATTTTTATTTTGTATAGATAATTATTAGTCTATAATGCATTTCACATTATGTTGGCAGTTGAATGAACGATTTAAAAGTAGAGGATAGGAAATGGAGTTTTATGATAAGTTAAATCCCATATAACAACTGTCAACTGTATAACAGAAGGAAATACAATGAAAATGTACTTGCATTATCCAGTTTGAAATATTTAGAAAGTTAAAAAAAAAATTACATGAAATATTGGTCAAGGCATGTTCAAATTTAGAATAAATCTGGGTAAAGAATTTTGGTGTAAAGTGATCAGCCACCTAAAATTGGCATGCCAACAATAAGGATTTGTAGCACTTAGCAATCACTAGTTAACTCTTTTAGTGTAGCATATTATAACTTTAAATGACTGAATAGTATCCTACCTTAAGCAGCTTAATTAATGACCGCCTGGAGTGCACATACCCAGAAAACAAATAGAATATGGCAAAAACTGCAATCTCAACATAGAACGTCCTAATTGCCACTACACAGTTTGATAGCACAAAGAATATTATTGTGCACCTCTTTGTATACTACGTATGGTTCAACTACAGTAGTAGTTGTTATGAATTCCCTGTGCCCTAGAAACAAAGTACCAAACAAAAAAAAAACCATCAGGCTGTAGATCCCAAAACCATTCAGTTAATCCACCAAAAGTAAGATAATACCATGAGTGACAACAATTGGTCCTGATCCCGAAATAGCGAACATTTCTGGGTAGTTTAAATTAAGTTAATAATTCCCAAATCTAAGACGAATCCATTATTTTAAATAAAATGGAAGAAATGAATAACTTCTTTCTCAAAATAAATCACAAAGGAGCCTTACCCTGTAATATTTATAGAATGCTAACAGCCACATTACTAAAACTAGTAATGCAATTGGTAAAATTTTATATTACGTTGAAAATAGTTGTTAAATAAGATCAAAAAGGGTGGTTATCTTAATGGAGAGCCCCAACCCTGCCCCAAGAGCACCACAGAGTATATATTGAAATATATACGTAGGAAAGCGTGGAATTTAAAAAATCATAATTTGGCAGCAAAGAATCTATGTATATACAGAATTAATGCAAAATGTACAGATGTAGATACAAATATATATATATATATATATGATATAGAATTCATTATAAGAAAAAAAGGGATAAAGGAAGACAAAGAAGTGGATGAATCGTAATGGAGAAATAAAAAAATCTGGGACTATTATTAATACATAGAAAATTTCAAAGTAGAGAATTATGCAGAATGATGTGGTCCAAGCAGAGAAGTCTGTATAGAAAGAAAATAAATTCCCGAACTGCAAATCGGACAACTACTTGTTGAATGTATTCCATTTGATTTCAATTTAATTTAACTGGGGTGATTTAATCAACCAACATATACCAATATATAGTATTTTACTTATATAATAGTATGAAACTGTAAGGCTGCTTTGTTTCGTTTTATAAGGACTTACTCATTCATCGTTTTCCCGTAAAATACATTAATCATTTTAACGTTTCCTCCAGAAATTAAATAGCCTAATTTTACTTTCTGGTGGTGGAGCCATCACCATCGGAACTTGGTTCTTGTGGGTGATATAGATCTTCAAAAAGTGAGAAATTATCATCAACAACAGGACAATTGATATTTTGAAATAAAGATTCCCTCGTTTTGTCTACCATTTTCTTCTATGCACCAGGACATGAAATGCTGTTTTCAACGCGTCATATTTTTACACAATGAAGATAAAGAAAAATGGCTTCCATATAAGCAGACGAAACGAGTAATCCTTATAACAGGGTTAGTTCTTTTGCCAATGAAAACTTACCGTGCACGGCTGCTGCATCCATGGTTCACCATCAATCTGCATTGGGAACTTTTTTCTCGTTCTAAATAAGGAAATATTTTCAAGCATTCTAATAAACTGATTAACATGAATCTATGGATATAAAAATGTATGTAGCCTGGACTAGTAGTTTCTATGTTCTTGAATAGGGCCTACACATATTTGTTTGATAAAAGACATAAATAGGGTCTTGCTGAACTAGCTCTAAAGCAAGCAAAAATGTTTTAAAATACAATAAAGTTAATTCTAACCGATTTCCCCCAACTTTTCTATTACCTTATGACCACTGAAGAGCACTGTGCAAGGCGTCGCCCTGAAGCTCTTAATCCAGTTCGTACTTGTCCCATGTGCAAACAGTTTTCAAGGCCGATAACTTCAATCATCTTATCACCAACGTCTGGAAAATGATGTTGGGCTCAATTTTCATACTTTCACGGTTCACAACGGTACTCATTTCCTTACCTTGAATTGCAGAAGATAATTCAGCAGAATTAAAGCTACTTGAGGATAATTCCTTGTCTCTGTCTTTTTTCTTCTTTTTCTTGGGCTTGCTGGCATGTTTGCTCCTTTTAGTCTGGCTAATATTGTCGCCCCAAAGATTGGCACCTCCGTGGGTGTAAGGAATATTGAGTAAAGCAATGCCTTGTAATGATGGGCCATTGGCCAAGTCTAGTGAAACACCATCACACTAAACAGGAAAGGTAAATTTCTAAACGTTATATGCATGCATAGTATAAGGAATGCAATTGTATACATATAAGTTACCATAACTCACCATTATATCAACATCCTCGTGAAGGTTTTTACACGTCGCAGCAAACGTTTCGGAAGTTGCAAACTCAAAATACCACATCTTATTTTTCATTCTACAAAAGCGAGCAAATCTGAATTAATTTTCTGTTTCACTGTAGCCTATATACTTCTCTTCTGATTTCACGTTATGTTTCAAACATCTGTAAACCCACCTACTGCTAAACTTTTCTGGGTGTTTTTCCCTTTCTAAGTGGAATTTGATGCAAATCGATGCATCCTGCAAAAGAAAAAAAAAATAATTATAGAATGTTTTTTCTAGTATTGCAAAGGATCTGAAAAATTACATTCGTTGCAGAATGTTTACCACTCCGATGGAGAAATAGTTATTAATGATATTGTACGGCACTGGATCTCCAATTTCTTCTTTTGCGCTCTCAGTTTGGCTGACCTCAATGTGCCACCTGTCCAGCATCACCATATGCCCTTTGTCTACCTTTTTAAGGAATTTTTGCAAGCTTTCGTTATCATAACCTAAAAGACATTAAAGTTCAACAATGAATTTTGTAGGATAATTCGGTTTGTAATATACTTGTTCTGAGATGTGACATACCTGGACCCCACCTCAAACACCTTGCTAAATCATTTCCTGTTCCCAAAGGAAGAATGGCAACTGGTGGCTGATTCACAAACTGGATTTTGTCTGAATTTGTGAAATATTTCAAATGTTACATGCTGGAGTTCATACTTTTTTCTCAAAGCTTTAGTTAATGGAGTTGACTGAGAAATTACCTGTACATTCAAGAATCCATCCAACTGTACCATCACCACCACAACAAAGAATTCGGAAGTTGGGAACGTCTTTATAAAATAAGAGTCTGAAGAACGTAATTACCATATTAAAACAAACGAATATATTTTTTTAAAAATAAAGTGATGGGAACTAAGCACTTTACCTCCAATCAGAACTTTCAGATATACAAAATATTAACAAGAGGTAAAACTGGATGCCAATGGGGTTTAATTCTTAGAGACGATTAAGGCCAGGAACAATTTTATTTGAAAAATTGAAGTTTTTTAAACAATCCGAGCATGTTATATGTATTTTGTATGTAATTACAACATTTTCCATTAAAGGTCAAGTGCCTAACAGCCATTTAAATCGTGTATATTCTCACCCTTGCATAGGCCCTCCTTTAGATAAATTATAGACTTGGCGTGGATTTAATAAATACTGGAACTTTCTTAAAATTCTAAACAGATTAGGAAAAAATGAACTTGTAGAAGACGATTCAGGTGCAAACACACAAAACAAACGCATACATTTGAACCCGCTTAAGACGTTTTCCCGCTTAAGAAGTCGAATCTCGTGGTCCGAAGAGTATAATTATAATGTAATTTTTCCCGTTTAATAAGTTTTCCCGCTTAAGAAGTTCGAAAACTCCGGTCTATTGAAAAACTTCTTAACAGGGTTTTACTATAATAAGTTTTTCATATCTTCTGCATTTAACATTTAAAAGCTTTAAACAATCTAAGATTAATGTTGATATAAAAACTAGTACTTGCCTGGCTCCTTGTCGGCCCCCACTTTTGGGATTGATAAAAACTAATAGAGGATATGTACCAGGAGCTGGACTTATTTGGAATGACATTGGTGACACCTGATAAATAAATACATTTTGTTTAAACATCGATCAATCACGACGCTGTTCAAACAAACAAGTTTATATTCAAATCTGATGGCCCTTGCCATGCTGTGATGGTTATTTTCTGGAGTACCAGAATCAGTGCGCGATAAACTTTTCTTGTCTTTACAAATACTACGTTGTCTATCCTATGAAAATCAGAAATGACGACCAATCAACGTCAGGCACTGGTTTAATTGGCTCTAATCAATAAATGTGAATAAATCCAACTTACTAGGACAATTGGACAAATGGAAGTAGGAGGCAGAATATGGGCACGGTGATCCCCGAGGTTACACTCGGGTTTTACCTGCGAGGCACACCTGTTATGTAACTGTTGATAAAAAAGGGAAAATAAATAGTTAAAACACAGCGCTTTTTTTGTTCTAGTCTGATGCATAGAGTACGTACTGTCATTTGGCACCATCGGCAATGAAGTCCTGTAATTCCGTTATACGTTTTTATTGATTTCTTACACCGGCTGCACTTTCCCGAACAATTTCCTTCAACCCAATGATGAGTCATTACCTGAAAGCAAAAATTTCAAAGAAAACATTCCACGCAATGCTACCCTGAAGAGAAAAACTAAATTCGTTATAGACTTACCTGAGAAGTTTTTTTCGATTTAACGTATGTGCTTATACACGACGCTGGTGCTCTTTGCACACAACGCTCGTGAACGGTGAATTTACAAACTGAAATTTAAAAAACACAGCGAATGAAATACGCCTGCATCCAATTATAATGAAATTGCTTCCATATTTCAGATCCACACATTTTTCCTCGAAACTTAACATTCAACATTTTTCTCCAATGGAAAAAAAAATGGGAAAAAACGCTTGGAAATATTTCTCAAATTACAAAACGGGGGAAAAAAAATACACTACTCACAAACACAACAAAGTCCCTTTTTTCCCAATCCAACCAGCATATTTAGACATAAATTACAATAGGCTGGCCGACTGAAATGTTTAAGTCTCCACACGTGATTTCCGTCATCTTTTACGTTCTATTCCCAATAAAAACAAATTATGATCAACAAAACTGGTCACTAAAATTTGCAGCACAAAACAACTGATTTTAGGCAAGAATGCATAATACAAATGAATGAACAATCTAAATTGCTATTCACAGAAAGTGTGTTCGGTCTTCAGAGGAACCCTGGAGTTCCATGGAAAGTTTACAGGAATTTCGAAACTTTCTTTTATAAGTATTACAAATATAAAATACAAAGCATAATTACTTATAAAATATCAATTTTGATAAAACTAAATTGAATCGTAAATATCTAAATTTTCATTTTACAAGTTTGAAGACCATTGCTCTAGAAATATAAGGTTGGGTCCAACTGAATAACATCTTCCAACTTGATATTGGAAATACTGGGAAGTATATTTGAAATTAATTAAAATTTCTTACAGCATCAAGTCCCAAGAGAACCAAAAGTGGTATAGTGGTCATTCCGCCCCTTTTCCACTCCTCCAATGATACAGTACCATCAGCATCGTAATCAATCTCCACCATCATATCCTGCAAGATCTGAAATTACCAAAAACATATTAACATGCGAAAAAGAATAATAATACATAATCAAAATAACCAAAAATGAAAATGCATACTGGTTTAAGTTCAGACACATCCCAGCCGAGGTATTCGGCAACATTCATCATCTGATTAATAATGCAGTCCATTTCCTAAAGGAAGTTGTAAATTTCAAAATTTTTAGTTCTAGTTAGGAATTTCAAATAGTCGTTAAGTGTATCAACTTAACAAATGGACGTTTACGTAAGTATCCAGCACGCCATTTCCATCAGTATCGTACATTCTGAACACAACTACACAATGAAAAGTGGAAGAAAATTACTGGTTTTGACAACTCTTTATGCAACTAAGAAAATCCTGAAAAAAAGCGCAGAGACTCCCCAGGAAGAAGCCCTTAATTCAAAATTTGTTAATTATAAAATAACCTGAATATTAGCTAGAATACTGAATAAATTTTAGTCATGATTACACCAACAAATATAGCTTCATGAGTCTCACAAGACCCAACAAAATAATTTATACACAAATTAAGATCTAAACACAGTTTTTTTCGACGTTTTTCGATAAAACTGCACTACTTGCAAAGAGTGTAATTAGTATTTAAGCTAATAATTCCTACCATCAAGCAATGTTCAAGCAAATGAAAAAATAAGCGTCTTACATTCTAGTTTATCTTCCGGGCGTCCTCCTTCCAGCAATGACAAGTAACAAAATACGTCTTTCAGAGGCACCCGAACAGTATTAACGTCTACATTGCTCGTTTTGCGAACTAATTTGGGATCAACTGAAAGGAGAATTTAAGGTTGGAATATAACACGGATGCGAGGTGCAAAATGACAGATTACATACTCATTAATCTTACTTAGGAACATTTCATCGCGAGGAATAACAATTTAAAATAATGCATAACCACACAAAATAAAAAAAACATGGTAACGTATTTTTGTAGAAGGTCTGGATCATAAAACCAAATTAATAAAAAAAAAGTAATTTATGCTTAAAAGCAAAAATTTCCCCCAGTCGATAGTTCTTCAAATACAACAGGAAAATTCAACAGTCGTGGTTTACGTGGTATTACGTAAGTTTTATCATTATTAAGAGAAAATCATGTTAAATTAAGCAAGCTTATTTATGATAAAAGCTACTTATGTCATGTCGATTCAATCGATTAACGTTTAAATAAATTTAATAACGATTAAAAACAAGCTTAATCATTTACTTTTATTAATATCGATGACTTTAAAGCTTTAAAACGAGGCTTTGCAACCTATTACAATCGCCTCTTCCACGCGAGAGGCTACTTGTTCCAACCGGAAGCGCTGATTTATATTGGTTCCCTAAGCGTGCGCACATTCGCATCCGCCGAAATCAGCGTTTCCGGCTGGAACTACTAGTCTGTCGCTTGAATGAAGCTAGCTTAAAACATTACTCAGCCTTAGGAGTTTGCAATTTCATAGAAACATAATAAACATATGGCATTCCATATACACTGACGCTTAAAGCCACCTATTTGAAGATACCTAGTGTATTCTGGTAATTAGATTTATCATAGATTGCACATCACCTTGCATAAAGTGTTTATTTGGTAGGATGTAATAACTTATGATATACCAACTGCACCAGAACTAGTCTAATTTTAATCAAATCAACTTCTCTTCAATGCTTCAAATGAAATTTTGACATTGCGATTTCTATATACTTTTAGAAGAAAGCATGTTTACAATTTGGCAACTTACTCTATATGTACAGTCGAAGCTTTAAATCACGGTAATTTTTTTTCTATTGAGTCTACAGACTTGTTTTGTCTAGAACATTCATTTGCAAAAAAATTCATTGATGTTACAGAAAAAAGGTTTTGAATGACTGGTTGTTGTTCTCATTTTTCAACTTTTTCAATTTATTTCTGATCACCAAAGTAATCAAACCTGCTGCAAGGAAAATTCAATAAGAGACGCACTGCGAAGCAAAGGAAGGTAATTGGATTACAACAACACAGAACTAGTAGAAACACAATAGGAATTCCACGAGAAGGTTAATCGATAGAGAAACTACAGTGTTATTCCGAATTTAGAGATGGCAAGCACAGTATAAACAAGAACGAATGGCATCGAGCAACACGGAGCAAGACACACAAGGATTTGTAATAATCGTATTTAAGTTGGTGGCTAAGGAAATTTTCGACAATGTAATCAATTCCCCTCCCACACGAACGACATCATAGAATTCACATACCGCTTGTGACCAAAAGAGAATTTTGGGATTTCCGTGAAGAATTACGAGATACTTGACTATGGCTAGGGGAAGAGTCAATTGATCTAGGATCGGTGTAAGACATTTGTGTGACAGTGACAGTAGGATGGACGGTGGCCCCAACACTCCCTAGAAAAGGACATGGCAAAGACGACATATTAGCTACGAGTGGCTCAAACACAAAATCTTGAACTTTCACTGTGGTCAGTCACTGTGGTTTAAATTACACTGTAGAGGAACTTCCAGGGTTAAAACCATGTGTGGATATTTATTACTGAACCCCCCTTTTCCACATGACAATAGCAATACGAACAGAAAGCGAAGTACTTGGGTTCCAAATTTGATTAGAAAAAAGACAAAAAATGAACACACGTTGCTAATCAAAACTAATTGAACGCACTAAGACAATTGCAGTACACATTAGACGTGATTATTTGGGCTGCGGCTACTTTTGAAATATTGAAATTTGCAACATTCATCTTTCCTCAAGTAAAATAAGTCGTACACTGCACGAGAATTATTACAAGATACACAAATAAAAATTGTGTATTATGGAGATGGAATAATGCATTTAACGAAGGCTATAAAAAACATAGTACACATTTCAAGCCTTATTAGTACATGTCTGCATCAATGTTTTTCAACTGCTGTGCCACGAAACGTCCAAAGAGTTTGCAGAAAAAAAAGGTATGAAATTCACCTTCTATATACATACCAATTTTAATTGGAAAACATTGGAATTAATAATTTAGAGCAGATGGTTTTATGCAAAGTCTTAGTATTTTTGTTGAAATAAGTTGAAAAACACAGATCAACACATTTATGGTGAACTGCTTGACATGCATATTTAATACCTACATAAAACGGAGAAAGTAAAAAAAAATATTTGAAAGCATTACGCAACTCTTAATTAATTACTAAATTTCATTCATACTGTAGGGACAGTTCTTTTCAATGCGGATTAGCAATTTCATAAAGAATATTAATTATCCGGGATCCCTGTTCGCAAACAAAAGTAAACTTAAAAAAACTAATAAAAGCTACCCCACTTTTCTATATAGTATGTTTCTCTATAAGCACAGCATGAATATATATGCAGGTTTTGATATTGCAATATTTGAATTTCTAATTTAATGTAATTGGAATTTTTCATTTTGTGAATTATCCAAAGTTTGGAACTCACGAGGAACTTCATTTTCAAACCTCTCCAGATAATCGAAAGTTACTTTGCTTTTTATGCGTATTATAATAAGCGACATATTAATATGTCAAGGAAAAAAAAACGTAACGTCAGGAATGCCTCTGAATTGGGCAAATCATATTTGTGCAACAGTGCATTATGAACGAGAAACCAAAAGTAATCAAGCAATATCCGAGGAATAGGCCTAAACAACTGACGCGAACTAACTTTGAAAATATTCAAGGGAATTGCCATATCCATGCAGCAAAAGCTCTATTAATGCCCATCTATACGATAAAATATATCAAAGTCAACATTCGGCATACGAGCTTTTCGATATCGTATAGAAAACTGAAAATGAATAGATTTTGAAATATCAACATCATCAAAATATAAAGTACTTATCTTCTAATTGATGTTAATTAAAAACTGACTTGTTCATTCATATTTATACAAAATGTACTTGCTACTTCATAATGGAAAAAAATTGAAGCATATTTCAAGGGTTTCAAGGCTCACCCTTAACATTTTCAAAGACCTCTTCCACGAACAATTACCACAATATATTTCCAAAGTCTGACAATTTTTAATAGATAATTTGAAAAAATATATGGTAATGTTTTTTATATCGAGTTTTTCTGATTAACGGAAAATTCACGAGAAAATTTGACGAACATATAAATGTTACTGATATTTATAAAAGCACGACTAATTTAGTAAAGTGTTTGGATTGTCGGTCGGGATCCTAATACTAGAATAACTAGATAGGAGGTTAAAGTCCCCATTAATGTGACCCTAAGATGCAAGTGCTTACCGGTCCTGCCGCGAGTGCTGGCATCGCTTCCACTGCGATGGTGGCCGAGGCTATGAAACTTCTCGGTGAGCCCGTGCAATTTCTCGGCCAGACTATGATGTTTCTCCCTGGGTCCCGGTTCCCGATCGGGATCGGTTCCCAGGCTGGGAATCGATCCCCCGCTGGCATTGTGCGACGTGATGGGGGCGCAGGCGGTGGTCGAAGCCACCACGGCCATCTCCTGGAGCAACACAACAGTTAGGTCGGCATCAGTATACGTTCCTCCACCGAGAAATCTCTGTGGGCAGATACAGACAAAGGCACAAATCAGGATTAATAATACAGAGAGCGTACGACTAAATCGATCAGCGAAAATTGCCCAAAGTAAATAAAACCTGACCTTTAATATCACGGTAGAACATTGTTTGGCATAAAAGATTGAATAATAAAAAAATATATCTTAAGGCTTAAGAGCTTGCAATCCACGGGCCTGATATTACCCTTGACCAAACACAGGACAGACCACACCATTTTACAAAATCGACTATGTTCCTATGTTGCTGAATTTTCGTACTTTCGCCCATTATGTTTTTCTACTTTGGCTTAATGGACGATGACTTCATAAATGGTACATCTCATGATTTCGTTCATCATTCCTCCTTGTTCCTATTTAAGGAATATGACTATGGGAATGTTCAATTCATGTTGGTGGACAAACCCTATAATTCCAGATTTACTGAACATGTATGAATGTTGTTGATACTTGCTTTATTAGACTAAATTTTAATTTGGAACGATAATTAAAGAAAGCGGATGTAGTATATTTCAGCACGGTCCCCTGAAGGCCACTTAATAGCTAAACGTAAGTTTAAACCAACTTTACCACTATTTAAATGTTGGACTTACAGTAGTTTATTCCACAGGCGTCAAAGAGATCCTAAATTATCATCAATTAGCTGTCGTGTCCGTACACTAATCGTGTTTCAATTGTTTTAAGGGACACCAGATTCCATGGCTGCTATTTAAATTGTCGCCATGTCAGTGATTGGTTAAACTACGTTTCGTTAAATCTTATAATGAATTAACGCCGTTTTAATTGACAAAATCAACCGACATTGCTAATTAACACCCTGCATATTCATCGACTACATTTACTGAACCATGATGTGAGTAAATAAATGTCTATGCAACTGTAGAATCGATAATTTTCTGCTCAAAACCTATTTCAAAATGCAGCGAGAGTACGAAAATCCATTCCAGAAATATATATATATATATATAAAATACTGAATTGACAAATAATACCACCATTTACAATTAACATCAAATCCAGTGCAAAATGAACTACCTCAATTTTTGATTTTTTTTACCCAAATAAAGTAATTTAATCAAGCTTTTAAAATAAATTAAGGGCACGTATAAAAGCAAAAGCGTAGTCCAAGTCCAAACATTATCTATGCACTTTCACACGAATAGTCTTTAAATAACACCGGGTGACTAAAACAACATTATTTGATGTTCATGTTTTGAACACCTTGTTAATATACAGACAAGGACAAGCACTATTTCAATATTGATGTATTACATTTGCCTGAAGGAAATCACGCTTTAAAACCATGTTTCACATTTCTCAGGGTTTACAAAATGCCATGGGTCGTGAGAGAAAATGTCACGAATAAGGCCCTTACAAACCGATCACCAGAGTGTGTAAATTTGAAAGGCTAATTATCGTCCAGCATCATCACGTGATTCTCATCTAATTATCGTCCATCATCATGACAAATGTTGCCTTACTGTCAGCAGTGAAACGAACTTTTAATGAATTAATCACTACGTGATACTGTCCGGTTACGTAATTGCGTAAGGTCCATTAAAATTACACCAATCACCATGTGGAGTACGGTTAGCAGTTAATTGGCACACTTTTTATATATGATAATGAGCATTAGTAATTACGCCTTGTTTGAGTCATTTCCGTTCATTCAATTTGTAAAAAAAAACCTTAGTCAATTTGGCAACTTATCCAATTTTGAAACCGAACCGAGCCCTAAAAGTAAAGTAATTTGCAAATGTTGTATTTTTTCTCGTTTTTCACGTCTCGAATAACGTGGTCTGAAAATTGATTTGCTATTAAACTGGAGTTTATTCGGAACATGAATTTCAAAGTTGGGTGGAAACTGAGCGGAAAGAAATTGATTTGCTATTAATGTGAAAGAGCATGGAAAAACGTTTCACTCTCTATACGATACTATACAATGACCAGTGCTTAAAGTTCACTACATACGGCAAGATCAACCCCGGCATTAAATGAAAAATTGAAAATTACCTTCAGGGACCTGCCTTCCACAGTTTGCAAATTTAACTTTGGCGGCCTTTTGACAAAGGACAAGAACAGGTGGCTGCACACGTCTTCGGGAGTATCGATTTCTAAGTAGGTGTCCATGAATTTCTTAAAGCCCTCGTAATCTATATCCTACGAGGGTAAAGACATTGGTTTCAATGTTCCACCAACAACCATCATATTCAACGTTCAAAGCCGTGCAATAATGACGATAAAAATACACGAAAATATACCAAGTTCAAACCATAACGGAATGTTAGAAAGTAAATGTCACCGAGCATGAAATCGTGTCAAGCACCGCGTGAAACACCCAATGGCAACATCTTCGGTTGCCAGAAATACTCGTAAAAGGGCTCATACAATATAAAAAACTGCTCAATAAATAAGAGAAATATTGCGCAAGCCTCATTTACCCCGTCAGGATTGTACTTGCTGAGCACTCCATTTTCCTTGAATTCCACCAGCATATCTTTCACTTTTCGGGTTGTATCTGTAAATAAAAAAAATATTTACATTCAATTAAAGCGGAACAAAATGTCAAGGTTAACGGATAAAAACCAGTCACTTTTGGCATGCGTTGCAAACGCTTGGATGAAGCAACAAGGGCATCCGTGCGCTATTTAGGCACAAAGGTGGATGACTCCAACCGAATACAAATTCGCAACATATTTCACAAACTGAAACCACCTGAAAAATTCATAATGCACTATACCCTACTATTTGTGTTATTAAAGCTAACTTTGCATTAAATTTATTTTCAATAAAGCTTAAACCACGTCCCCAATCCAATAGCAATCCAGTTCGCCCAGCTCGCGTGAGTGCAGTAGAGTCCCAACAACATGTTGATAATTTGGATTTGCATTAATTGCAATTGATTCTGATCACGAATTTTTCGGTTCACGAACTGGGCCAAGGAAGGATTATGATCGTGAACCGAGGTATCACCGTGTACTGTGATATGTTAGACAGGTTTAGCATGCCAACGTCTTTATACATACATGCACTTTAATGGCGGGAAGGGAGAAGCCACGCATTGAACTACCCAATGAACTAACTGAACGTAAAAGGTGCGCATGCGTGGTTCTTCCCTTCCCGCCATTAAAGTTAAGATAAGTATAGACTTCTAAAGGCGTTCTAAAACTGTCTATTAGTGCTATATGTTCGTATGTGGTATAACCGTATATGTATGGATAGGTATATTCACGTATACAAATAGCCACACATGACCATACAAAGCTATAGGTGAATAAGTATTGGCCATACATGGGCCATGCATGGGCCATACATGCACTTGTATGACCATATGTCCAATTTCTAGTCAAGCCATTCCTGCATTTACACGCACATCTTTATGGCCATATAAGTATGTCCAGTTTCTGGTCTAGTCCTACGTGGACTTATATAGCCATATATGCCCAATTTCTGGTCTAACCTTATATAGAAGAAAGCCATATATACACGTATGTCCAAACATGATTGTTCCGCCAGAGTAATTTGACCGCAAAACTGTGTGTTCCAGTCACCGTTGCGCCCTTCAGAGATTGAATTCCTTTAGGTCACTCAAAATCGATTTTGTTAATGTGTTTTTCCAAGTTGAAATAAATCATCGACGAAATAAGCTTATTGTAAATGAAAATACACCGAAAGATTTTCTGGATATCGGAAGGAAAAGATATTTATCTTGATTATTACTTTTTGTGATTATCGATCCCTGAAAGTAGGCAATCACTGCTTACACTACATGTAGGTAGACAGTTACAGGGTGGGTCAGAAAAGCATTCTCCCATTACTTGCTGCATTCGAATATAACATCTAGGTTAACTGGAATTCGCAACACATCTTGCAGGTTATAAACTCAGGAAATAGGTTCATTTTTCTATGTCAAGTTTAACGATTAGGACCACAAAACCACTTGAAGTCTAAAGTGTCTATTTATTTCGAAAGTAATTGCCAGGGAAAATAGGTCATAGACAGTTCTGAGATGACAACACGGTTATGACCACTATGGACCATTTGTCATAAGAACATTTATGCCATAAAAGTTCCACGATTACGTCTTCTTCTCATAAAGAAGAAGTTTGGAAATTGATATTGCAAATAATACAATCCGGTAATGTACGGTGTGCAATGGGCCGAATTTCCAAAGATGATGCGTGTCCAAAACAATACTTGACAACAAATAAATTTTCGTATCGTTTTATTTTTTAACAATTTTAAAACTCATACATGGTAAATGAAAATTCAAAACCAAAATGAATTTCATTTTAGAATTTTTGATAATACTGATTGAGGTATATGAACTACAAAAAGAACCCCTTGTAAAACGAGTAGTTATCATTTTAAAATTACGGTCCTTAAATTATGCTAAAATAGAATTTCAAGATATACTATTACAAATTTCTTCACAATTTGTATAGCTTTTTACTTAATGACAGTTGTCAACAGACAGAGAAATCGTGACAAATGACCGGAAGGTCGAATAAAACATTCTTTGACCAAAATCTATGGCAATGACAAATTACAAAAATCATGACTGACACAATGCCAAAGCTAATAATGACTAAGTAGAAATTCACCAACAAGAGACCAACTAAATTGTCCAACAACATGTAGTGGCGAACATGCGTCCACTTACATTATGTCGTTTGTACAATTTCATGTGACTCATAAATCTACCAGTCGCAAATTGTCAATCACTTACAGTTAGATGAGCAAGCTTTTCCAAACTGCGTAGCCTGGCACATATACCGCAATGACTTAACCGATTCATTCTAAATTTCCGCCCAAAAACTCACTGGTTGGTGGTACATTAGTGACCATTTGTTACTCATGGTAATTTGCCAATTTCAGTAATTAATCTTTGTTGAAACATAATCCATACGATGGCATTCGGTATAAATTATCCTTTTTTAGAGAAACATGTCTTATGCAATCAATGATTGAATCAATACCTAAAGATTTCAACAAAAAATGTATAGGTGTAATCTATATATAGTATATATATATATATATATATATATATATATATATATATATGTATATAATCATCGCGTTTAAAGATACTTTAATTGAAGTTAAGCAGACATCTGCAGAGAATTTTAACATCATTTACATACAATTTTATACATTCTTCTATAAGATATTTTGATGAAAGATTGCAAAGTTCTTAATTTTTTATTTATAAAAGTATTAATTTTAATTATTATTAGTTGTTTGTTGGTTAATTGAATGTGATGTGTCAGAATAAATATTAATCACACATTTTGAAGTGTACTTTATTTTATTTCTTGTGTCTCGTCAACCATTTGACAAACCCGATGATTTACCGCGCTTCAACAGTAAGATTTCTCACAATTTTGAAGTTGGAGATTTATCATAAATTTATACGAAGAGATTTATGTCGCATGGAGTCGGGGGAAATTTTCGAGTGGTTTTGCGGTAGAGTCCTGTGTATAGTGAAAAGCAATTCGCTTAAAATATACGAAAGCTGGCCAACTTAAAAAAGGGGTAATTTGATTCCAAACTCATCCAAAATAAAATATTTACAATGAAAGGCCCAAAGAGAAAAGTATTGCAGTCAAATCAAGGTTTAATTGCATAGCAATGGAATTATGGTACGAGTAGACCTATGTATATGTTAGATTCGCTTATAATCTCGCTTACAGTCGCTAATAAATTTATAATGTAATTGAATGTTGGGCTGCACACGAAGATCAACAGTTCCGTACATTTCAGGTTTTTGTAGAATTTTAATTTTCTTTCGGATTAATTATTATATATATTGAATGATTTCACCCATATAAAATTAAAATATATTTTAATGACTACTCTATGGACATGGTGAGTCAAATGGTCCAAGCTCAACCAAGCTCCATTTCAGTGGCATAAATGGAAAATGTCGTTGCTTATGAAATATAGGCACAAATTCCTGAAAAAAATGGTATATATGAATACAATAATGTTCTTCAACAATTTGTAAGCTCACGGCACACTAAGCTCTATCAAATAATGAAAAAATAGGCAATGAATATCAAAAAGTATAAAGAAGGAAAGAAAATAGTTTCGACTTTTCCCCAAACTTCTGCGGCACATCTAGGGACCTTTGGCGGCACATTAGTGTGCCCGCGGCTCAGCGATTCAAAAACACTGACCTAACTCAATATCTTCACCGTTGGCTCAAAAAATCCGTGCAACTACTAAAATATTTTGTGTGGCGTTTTTGTAGAAAGCAGATTTGATTCTAATTTGTGTTTGGTATTGGTGCAGTATCGTGTGACATCGAAAGTCTCCCAAGGGTATTTTTTTGTGTGTGTGCTAGTGCCGGTCTTTTTCAGGCAAGAAGACCATTACTAAAAATCCCCAAAGTCTGATCCCACACCATGTTATGATGGCACTGATCCCTACCTGACGTGAGCCTGCGTTCTTCGCTTTGTTAGACCAGGGAACAAATCCGCCATAACCC
Organism: Ophyiulus pilosus; assembly: GCA_033995625.1. Taxonomy (NCBI): domain Eukaryota; kingdom Metazoa; phylum Arthropoda; class Diplopoda; order Julida; family Julidae; genus Ophyiulus; species Ophyiulus pilosus. Next base: position 869 of record JAUJYV010000641.1, on the reverse strand, counting down.
CCTTAATGGAGGACATCGGGAAGCATCCCACTGGCCAGTTACAAAAGGAACGAGTCATAAATATGCATTGCCTCGCTAGTTTATTCCATTACGACTTTTCCTTGCCATAAACATTCGCCATTTGAATTCAGAGTTGGATTTCTATTTCGGGACTAGTATTTGAAATCGGTAAAGGCCACTGGGTTTTGCGCAGCTCAATAAACCTTTACGGTAAATAAGGCGGCAGCCGATGTGATAGCACATTTCGATTACGTTCCATCCAGTTGTCTTGGTGAGGGGGTGGAAAATGGCAGTACAACTAATAGAAATTTTATAAACAATACCGTGAAAAAAAAAAAAAACAGGATGAAAATCCTGCAAGGCCACAGTGGGAGAGAGTGGCGCTCCTGGAACGAGGCCTCCCTAATTTATATTTAATATAAAGTGCCAAATGCACACACGCGCCGCATCTCGATGAAAGAAAATATCAAGACGTTGATCAATACGCCTAGCCCCAGACGCGTGAACGTAATAAATTTGGAGAAAAAATAAATAAAAAACGGAAATACAACGGTGATGATCGAGAGACGCTAAATAAACGCGTCTCCACACGTCACAATTCCTGGCAGCTTTTGAAATTGGGAAAAGGCCACGCGTATGCAGTGTGTACACAGCCGCTACAAATTTGCACCATGTTACGATTCAGAAAACGAATTGGTGCTGAAAGATACTCTGCATGGGGTCGCCCATATATAATGTCATAAACATTTTCAGCATTTTAAGTTACCCCCCCCCCTCACCCATCCATCCTTCCGTCGCCGCCTCAATTGGCTATAATTCATCCCCCCCCCCCTCCCACTTACTCTCGTCAGGCCTGTACATATTTCAGC
>JAUJYV010000640.1:0-32962 GCA_033995625.1 Ophyiulus pilosus | reverse complement strand
TGCATTTTGGGGGCTGGAACGGATTAATGGCATTTCAATTAATTTCAATGGGGAAAATTGCTTTGAGATACGAGCAACTTGACATACGAGCAAGGTTACGGAACGAATTAAACTCGTATCTCGAGGTACCACTGTATTAGTTTTAAAAAATGCATTGGTTATCCAAAATCCAGCAATATATAGTTTCATTGCTTTTTGCTTGTACACGAAACGTGTCTAACCACGCATTATACTAAGCTTTTTCAATTCCAAAACGGATTTATGGACGACTTTGGCACAGCCTCGATATTTTCATTCCGTGTTTTATTATAGTAAACAATCCACATTTCAAGGGCATCAACAAAAGGCCAGACAATCGTCATTCTACGTAACACCAAAAATCGATATGGGGAAAGTCCACGGTTGGATAATAGGATATGACAGCCAAGGAAACACGGACTATATGGTTAAGTAATAATAATGACAGTATTCATAAACAGTCTTACCTCGATTCGAAAGATTTCAAGGCCGGGCGTCTGCCCGAGGTTTGCAAAAACCGGATCAATAGGCATGACAATGGCAGGAGAGCAATTCACGAAGACCACAACGACTGGAAGCCAAGCTATGAATGAAAGCCAGTGGCTAACCAAAACAAATCATATGCGAGTTTAGGCGATGGGTGTACCGCCTAGCGACCATATCGCGTACACAGGGCAGGGTGCGACATTAATCGCGATATGTGTTTTATTATACACTGGTATTTTTCATGTTAAAAACCACCGACTATATTTGTAAACAACGATTAATAACACTGATTTATCACCTCTTCATTATCTTATCAAGATCCCAAAAACTTAACGATGTGTTGCACTTGCTGACGTGCGCGGAGATGTGCTGACTTGAGCAATTAATTGACTATTTATCTAAATATAGAACCACCAAGCGGATAATCGCACAAGTAATATTTGGCGCGTTGGCATTTAAACCAAAGACGAATCGGCAAATTAGAAAAGGGGAATTGCACTTTTACATTAAATGTGCGATTTTTATTACGTAAAAGTGTATCTTATTTTTAAATAACTAGTGCGATTTTTAATGTAAAACGCAAATTTCCTTTATTAAAAGTGCGATTTTTCTGCTCTAGACATCCAAGTTTTTGTATAAAAAGTGTGATTTTTATTAGGTAAAAATGCATGTTATTATTATTTTATTTTATTTCTTTTTTTCTAAGTATAAGTGCGATTTTTAATGTAAAAACGCAATTTTTTTGTTGGTGAAAGTTTCATTTTTTTTTAAGGTAAAAGTGCGATTTATCTTAAGTAAAAATGCACTTTGTATTTCACCTGGACCAATTCTCAGCTCTGCCAGGCCCTGCATAATACTCGCGATTCTAAATATTTGGTCAAAATAGTCCACCCCAAGATTCTGGACCCTATCCCCTCAAAATGGATAATTTGAACTTTAAAAACTAAACCAGTGGAGGACTACCCCGAAAGAACCTATACTTCCACGATATTTCCATGACATTTCAGTCACCTATAGATTTGAAAGTACATAATTTCCCAAGGGTATAAACAACTCAAGTTCATGAAAAAAAGTTATTTTAAAATATGGGATACATGCACAGTTTGTTTTCCGACGACGTATAATTCGGGAATTTCTGAATTTCTATTTAAAACACTAAACGAACTTCGGGGAACCGCTTGGCTTAATTCAGCCCTGAGTGAAACAACACATGTGTAATACACGAGATTTGTTTCTTGTCAACAACAATTCGTTGAAAAAAATTGTAATCATCAAATTGTGCAAGTATTGATAGGCCTAAACATTCAACTTTTTGAAAAAATTAAAAAAAAGTCGGAAGTTTAGGCATATCAATACTATCACAATTTACCGATTGCAATTTTTTTAACGAATAATGTAACCGCGTGCTTACATGTGCGATAATAACAATACCATCAAAAGATAACTATGGACATGTGCACGTATGTAGCATAAAAAATGAGATTTTGTCTAGCGCCCTGAATTATTCGAAACTAATTAAAACAAGACATAAATCAGTGTATTTACGAGTATAAATTATGTTTACCTTAGTATGTACATCGCCGATTTATCCATCCGGTTTCTGGTCATTAAAAGCAAAAATTTTCTAAAACAATCTAGAAGTAAACAAAATATATTAATGACACAGAAGCCTGTAATTAAATTTTAAAGCCGTAAATTTGGAAACATGAATTTATTTCGATTTTATGAAATCCTTCAAGTGAAACTAATTTACATTTTAATTTATTATTTGCGGCTCATTTCTGAAGGCTGGCGCCTTCTAAATCATCAGACACATTGCATTATATTTACTTGTGGTTATAATGCACTGAAATTATACAAATAAACTATATAATCCGCGAACAATTAAAAAGTGACGAAAGTCACGAACGCAAAGTGAATTAAACTTGTAGGTTAAAATGTGGAAAAATGTGGAAATTAAATTTGTAGGTTAAGCCTTGTAAATCATTTTTATTTGATTCCAAAATTAACAGGGAAAACAAAAACATGCAAGGTTACTAAAAAATTAATTATTTAACATTATTCTACAGTTTTCTGCATTTCATCCAATTTGGAGGAAGCCCATTTTGCAAACTTTTTGGTTTATCTTAAGTTTGTTATATTCCAATTTCACTGTGGGATTTATAAATCCCACATTGAAAGCACGAGCACAAGCCTCAGTTCATGTTACTGGAAAAAAAAAGATTTGAAAAATATTTTTATCTCATAATAGCTATTATGAGATAGAAATATATGTCCAAGCTTTAGCCAAATTTCTTGTATTGTACCCGTTTATTTGAAATTTTTTAATGTGTTTTTTGTTTTTGCAAGTTTAATTAAAATTGAATCACAAAGCCAGAACAAATAAATATTTATGATCTCTTTGCAACTTGTTTAGTTCATGTTATAATTTGACTAAAAATTCCCAAATGTAATCTCTTATCTCAAGGCGCATAACCAGTTGTGAAATACTTTAGAAGTCATTTTTTCTAAAAACTATCGTTTGTATACCATAAATTAAACTTTAAATCTATTTATACACATTGCCACATTTTTATATTGTTTCGCAGCAACAATTTGAAAATTCCACGAAATGTTTTGCTTTTATTTATCGGAATTTTAATGCGGATTATTCGGTATTTGAAAGCATGAGCAAACCAATAAACTAGTTGTATAGTTGCTTGCGTCAATGTTAGAGCAGAAAATTGCCATACTAGAAAGGTTCCTGAAAACTGTTATAGAGGCAGAATGTTCTCATGTGCTCCAAATTTCAAAGTACATACCCGTCACCTATGGTTCCTGATAAACTCCTCATGAAGGATATAAACACATCTCGAAATTGTTTCTCCAGAAAATAAATAAAATGCTAAAGCGTGTGCTCAAACTTATTCATATCCCCGAATCTGTTAAGTTCCACCAGTGCATTCATGAAAAACAGTCATTCTTTTCAATTCTGATTCATGGCTTGACGTCACCCTAACTAATTCCATACATAAAACATTGGCATTAGATAAGGCACAAGCCAACGTGAATGTTCATACAGAGACCATTTGTATAAATTACATTTTAAAAAGTATTGTAATAGATTAGCCTACAAAATGTTGAAAGTTTTGCTTTTAGAGGCTATGTTTAAAATTGGTTATATAATATTCATCGCGTTTTGAGCTTCACAATACGCTTACTTTCATTTCATGAAAAGAATGACTGCAATTACAAAAGTACAAGTGGGGAATTCTTATTCTTCTTTCGGGATAAACGTTTTTGTTAAAAACCTACCTAAAAAGGGGTAAATGCGTATACAAAAGTATGCAAAAAAATGCAAGAAAACTGAAATAACCATTTAACTTTTTATCCCTGGTTGCACCTCAAAGTTCTGAGTTTTGTCCTGAAAAGTCCAGAAATTCCACAAGCCAGATTTACAGAAATTCAGCACTTGACAAAATCCTCATCGAGATAAACATGGGTGGATACATGAAACACCTGTCTACAGTTTATGGAACTACGAAGAATATACAAGCTTTTTTTCATATGGTAAAGAAAACCAACGGGCATTAGTGTCAAAATTTTTGGTCCTGCTACACACTATATACAAACAGACTCCTTCGGGCCAGCAAAATCGCGACAGCTGCATGACCCTCGATCGTCGCCATTATTGGAAAACTAGTAGAGTTGGTCATTACTTTTGGCAAATGGAAGTGAATTGGAAAACGCCATCATTTTTTTTTCTCCACTCAAATACTCGGAAATTCTCAGCATGGACGTCCAGGATATATCCCTAGGCTTCCACATCTAGGGACAAATGGAGAATGTGGAAGAAACAAGAACCAGGTGATTCGCTTCCTGAACAACTTAAGTTTCCCTTTCTTCGGCCAGCACGAAAGGTTCCTCTGGGGATGGAAGGCATTGAGCAGCGAGGTTCGTGGTGGAAGGACTGGCAATATAATCGCAGATTTCGTGGCCAATTAGCAGAGGTTCGGCGTCGAACTTTGACCCTCGTCTTCGGCTGCGGCGCAACTTCAGATCGCCGGACTTGCGGCGCCGCAGGACCTTGGATGTAAACTGGCGAAATGCCTTGCGCACCTAGAACAAACAAGAACTAAGGTTAACCTGAAGTTGGAAAATTTTGGCTCATTATACTGAAACATTAATCGTTCGACGAAAGGTTTCAAAGTTTTTCATAAAAATATGTTTTCTATATGCCATTTTTCCCATAAACTATCTTATTTAGTATCAGTTTTAGGGACCATCCACAAAGGGCTTCCGGAATTTAATTTGGCGGAAATTTAGCGGCCTTTGTCCGGTTTCACCGACCTCCTCTCCCCTTTTCGGACTTCCCAAACTGAACATGATGTACATTGTACATATGTATATTCTATATGTCAGATTATTTGAAACTTCGAACTAACGGTGCTCGAATTAGCTAGATTTGTGTATTTCTAAAGTTTTACTTGATTCTTCTTATGTTCAAACACATGTTCAGAAATGGCTTTCATGTCACTGATACAAAAACGTGCCAAATGTTGCCATTTTTATAAATATAGTAAAAGTTAAAAAATACGTATGGTCATCCCGTCTTAGCACTTACTTCAGCTTGTAAGATGCAGTAGAATAGAAAGATCAAAAGTCCCTGAAAAACAAATCCACCAGTATAAATATAAAATGTATCATTCTTATAGATTTCAAATACAAGCTTATCACAAAAACAATGAAAAGATGCGTCACCTGCAGAGCTGTTGAGATTGCAAAGATGGTTTCAAATATTTCGGTTGATCGGTCTTCCATTGCCAAAACGCCTAAGAACCAGTTGACTCCAAAATATGGAAGCAGTATAACTCCAGCGCGAACTGATGTCCTATCCATTGAGAAAATGTCACCAAGATTAGCAGGAATAGTTAAATGTGGGAATGTTGAATATTCTAGATTTTCTAATTTATGTTCAGTCATTTCAGTTGTTTCATTAGGCATTCTATTTTTATTTCATTACATTTTATTTGTTTTAAATGTCCCACCATTCAAAGAGTCATTCATAATTTATTATTTGTGTGTTGTTTTAATAAGTTTTATACGTTGTGTTACAGTTTCCAATTGCAAATACCATTATTTCTTACCTTGCTTTGTCAATATCAACTTTCTTCATTGCTGACTGTGTTTCGAACAAATGTTTTAAGACTAGTATCATCAGAGTGGTGTTCACCTAAGTTCGTACAAGAGAAATATAATTGTTAACAGTGTTGTAAGATACGAATTCAGTAGACATAACATGACAAAAGCACGAACAAAGAGGTCAATTACAATTGTTTTTTCACTAAAGAATTCGTTAAGCATTGTTCGGAAAATGAAAATCAAAAAGTACAAAAAGATCAGCTTAAATTGCGGTCAAGAATTGCCACGTTCTGATAAATTATACTAAACATACTAAAAAGCAAAGGATCCGAAAGGCGAGGAAAAATATGCAATGTTCAGTATGTTAAATTCGTTGTCATTATATGGTTGGGTTAGGTTTGGGTCTTAGTTCCCATATGACGTATTTGATTGCTCGCTTTAATTAACAAAATTCTAATCCACTCATTTCATAAATATGCAAAACATTGGATTAAATTCAATTATAAACTGTACAGTATATACAAATCTATTCAACAAATATTCCAATCATCCCTGACATGACGGGAATTATGGGCACCTATTGTTTGCGACATGGACATGAGCTGTTTCAACTATTCTAAAATTAATATATCGATTATTCTGCGAGATTTCGGGTATTAACTAATGCATATGATTTAAAAAATATAATATAATCCCTGCAAATGAAGGGGTTTAATTAGTAAATCTAAAATCCTTTCATTAGCTAATGATTTAGTGATTTAATTTCCCAGAACTTGGACATTTTAAGTATGTTGGGCGTTTGAATTATGCTAATGAAGTCTAATAATTTAATATCAAACATTGATTATGAACCTTACGTGGAGCAGAATCCACACAAAACTCAACTGATATTGGATTTTGTCATTACTTATTAAGCTGAATATTTTTAGTGGGAAACTTGAAAACATCTGATTGATTTAAAATAACTTCCAAAACTTTTTATTGGAAAAATATGGAAGAATTTTGGATATTTTATTCTAAACATGAAAATAAAATCTTCATTTGTGCATGGGTAAACTTGTTATTTTAGATGCCACCACCTATATAGAAACTTGAATTGTTTTCGGATATATTGGAAAAATTGTTTTTAAGGTAACCGATGAAAATATCAAGTATTTGATCAAGATTGGAGATAGTAAAGAATGGTATAATTAAAAATGTGATTTTCAGAAATTAAGCATTGCCTGCTTATATAAAATCACGAGTTAAACCTGTCTTAACTGTCTGACAATAACATATGCAGTATTTTAGATTTGTTCAACATTTATCGAATCCCGAACAACAGCCCAAAAATTAAACCTAATTTGGTCTTCTCTAACCTAACCTAAAATAACGTTTTTTTGACAGCTATATTAACAGTTTTCGCATGCCAACGTCTTTATGGAGCGTTAGTGGAGGGAAAGGAGGAGCCACGCATTGAACTACCCAATGAACTAAATTAACTTAATGGGTGTGCATGCGTGGTTCTGACCTTCTCGCTGCTAACGTTAAGGTAAGAATAAAGACGTTGTCATGCAAAAATTGTCTATTGGGCTTATATCTGGAAACCACATTTATCATACCATCCATCCATTGTCTACGCGCTGATTAATCAGAAAAGAACCTTTCCTTAATAACTAATAGTTTTCTAGCTATCTTTATCAAGCTTGTTCAATTAAATTAAAGGCCGTTAATTTGGTTACAGGATAAGACTCGTAATAAAGCAGTCACCGCGATGAAACGATTACAACAAGATATCAGAGCAGCATTAAGCTCTTACTGTGATCAAGCAGAATATAGGAACAATGTAGGAAAGTAGCATCCCTCTCTCAATAGACAGCCAGCAGCTAGAGTGAGAGACAAAAAGAAAATAGACGAATTAATTAAACGCAACAAAACCATCTCTGCCTCAACAAACTACGCGCGCTTTTCAACTTAATTAAAAACTTCTATGGGTATTAATCTGGTTAAGTGTATAAGCACATAATGAAGAGTTGCAGGCCCAGCGCGAGCAATAAGGATAATTAGCGCGTGTACAGGTCGATAACACCGTACAATTAGGAACAAGCAGAAAATAGTTCAAAGAATTTAGGATTTTATTCTGGGATTAGTCAAGATTAATCGCTCAGCGTTCTCAGTTAAATCCACAGAAGAAATGGTTGCGTGCTAATTAACAAGGCTTTCAGAATTCGAAAAGACCCCTAGAGCATTAAACTCTTATCCATTACTGAAACGCACCATCCGGTTAGTGAATAAAAATGGGCTGTGGGATCATTAGAAAGTCTTGCCATGTTTTTACAGATTAACATGTCGTTAACATGTTAATTATAATGTCGTGAAAGAAAGTCCTTTACAATTCTGCATTACGCCGGGTAGCTAAAGATAATATCTCGAATGTTTGCATAACTAATTCATTTTTCTAGTGTCAAGTTATTAGATTTCTAATTTTACAAGAAAGATGTATACACACCGTTCAAAATTAAGTAACAACTTCATTTCATTTTATAATTTTATAATTTCTGCAGTTTTCTGTTAAAGAATAAATGCAGAAAACGTTCTTAAACGTAATTTTTGTTATTCTTTCTTGTGATTTTAATGGAATGTTAACTGATGGACTTAATTTTAGGTAGCATACATTAAAATTTGTGAAATTTCTCTTTTTCATTTCGTGTTCGAAAGGTAATTTTGAATAGAGAGTTTGAGCCATCCAACGCTAACGAAACGATAACGTCAACGAGAAACAGCGCGGGAAGTCCGGAATGTCATTGTAATGCCATGTTTCGCATAGGGTAGTCCTTGACATTCCGGTCCGCAAGCGCTGTTTCTCGTTATCGTTACCGTTATCGTTTCGTTAACGTTGGATGGCTCAAACTCTCTATTATTAGACAGTTTGAGCATGCCAACGTCATACCTAAACTTTAATGGCGGGAAGGAAGGAGCCACGCATTGAACTACCCAATGAACTAACTGAACGTAATGGGTGCGCATGCGTGGTTTTTCCCTTCCCGTCATTAAAGTTAGGGTATATATAAAGACGTTGGCTGGCGAAAACTGTCTATTGTGATTAAAAGGAAAAACTTAATATGGGAAGGATGTGTTTCTTTTATTGTTAAAATTTTAAATAAGTAAATGAGAGAAAAATTCTTTATATCTCTTTGAAATTTTTTAGTTTAAGACTAATTTATTGTCAATGCATTAAGTGGAAAAAAATAATTAAAATAACATTGACATAACTTTATTTTACTTTAAATTAATTTGGATTAACTAATGGCGATTGTCGTGTTTTATCCAACCCAGATTATTTGGTCAAAGGTCTTTCATATCGCTAGATCAGGAACTTTTGGATTTGGAAATTATTTGGAGATATTTGATACAGTATAGTGTATATAATCTTTACTATACAAATTGCTATTTAATGTTGAGTTATGCAAACTTTGTTTTATAATGCCGACAAAGTCAGACAATTAACGCAAAATTAAATGTTGATCATTAGTTGGAGCTAAAGTTGAAACCATTCTAGATTATGTCAACACCCATTCAAACCATTATTTATGAAAATCTAAAATCATGAAACAGATCTGAGCAATTTAGTTAGCGAGTGATAATTAACACACCCACTAGGGAATTACGCTAGTCATATTTCCGTACAATATCCCATATGCCATAAAATATCAGAAAAGGTAATTTGCGTCATTCAATTGCTACCATGATTTATGGCTATGCATATTATATTTCTGTTAACACCATTTTGGCCGATTTTGATTTTCCACACATTTGTACATTTGCTCAGTAAATATCCATCAAGTTTACTTATTTGCTTTTAAGGAGACATTTCTATTAAAAATAATTCCTAAAACCAATCTTACTTGAGAAATGTATATATTTTCAGCCGAATCAACACTTATGAAACTATTACAGTTGTTTCAGAATATGTGCAACAAAATGCAAAATTTTCCAGAAATATATTCAATAGAAAAGTTAAAAGCCTAAACCTTACAAATTTGAACAAAGACTACTTAATTAACAATGGTCCTGTTGCTTAAGTCTCACTTTTGGTATTCATACTCATCACCGATCTCAATTTGTGTATACATTTTATCCCGTTCGTATGTACCCATGACAACACAATTGCATCAAAGTATCTGCTTTGTATTCAAAAGAATTTTCACATAAAGAAGACGTCAGACTCAGGATAAAATAATGCGCTTTGAAGAAAGAGTAAGTCAGGGCCTCTGGCATTGATCAGCGCCATTGTAAGTGGATGTGATACCTTATTCTTATGATAGGAGCCTCATTAAATTTGCATCGCTGAGTGGTTAAATGCAGGTTGCAGCATATTGGAATCAACAGCCGAAGTACTAGAAAACGCAGAATTTCTCTCATTTTCAAGCGAAATGTGTGATTCCAATCAAATTTCATTTCTCCAGGGCAATTCAGAGTTGGAGCTTGATCGCTGAGAATACTTGTAAATACAAGCTGACGTTTATTTGAATTTGCATCGCATCGCAGGATATACTCCTGCACGTTTTGATAAAAAACAAGTTAATTACGTGCCATACATACATGAGCGCCTAGCTATAGATCCCTGTTTACGTCTAGAGGTATTATCAGTCATGTGAAAAATTCGAAAGAACTTTGGGAATATTATACAACATGTAAAAAAACGCAAATCCGGAATTATGTGCGATGAGCTTGAAATAACTGAATCCCTGTTCATATAAGATAGAGAGATTTAATATAATTATTCATAATGAAATTAGTATTCTGTTGTGTTAAACATTACGTAATATATACTAAGTTCGACAGTCCAGTAATATAATAACTGCATACACGCACTATAAATTCTTAAAAGAAATTCGTCATAAGCGAATTTGCAACTTGGGTGAGTTATACATACAATTGTATATATCGTCAATGTAACACCAAACTTTGACAATGAATGAAAGTTCAGTAATAATGATGGAAATTTGTTTGAAAAATGTGTTCTAACGAAGGAAGACAACGTATGAAATAATTAATTTAAAATATATAGCTTAATATATTATGATATTATTTCGTTTGTTCATATTCAAATTTCATTCTTAGTTCATTAATTGAAATTCGCTTTAAAATATGCTTGAATTATGATAATTTACAAATGAGATTTTGTTATCATGTACACGTATGTACCTTGTATGCAATCATGCATAGCACGAATGCATTGCAGTAAAGCTCCCTGTATATATCCGGGAGCTGGGCCAGTTAAAGTTGTAGCATTAATAATAGACAGTTTGAGCATGCCAACGTCTTTATACTTACCTTAACTTTAATGGCAGTAAGAGAAGAACCATGCATGCGCACCCATTACGTTCAGTTAGTTCATTGGGTAGTTCAATTCGTGGCTCCTCCCCTCTCGCCATTAAAGTTAAGGTAAGTATAAAGACATTGGCGTGCTCAAACTGTCTAATGCTATACAAACTAGATACTAGGTAATTTACGACATGCATACATTATCCAGTCAGTGCGGTTAATGGATTCATGTAAAACACCACACTAATCGAAAGTATTGTCAAAATAAATCCAAATTAACCAAAAGCTCTTTTATATTTGTAATTTCAAAGCGCCTAATTTACCAGTTGATCTTCAATAGATTCACAGATTGTTTTACTCACAAAAGTTGTTAACAAGGAACACAATACAGTACTACAGTTTTTGATCAGTTGCATTTTGCATAAACTTTACCGATAGAGAGAGAACTGCATAATACTTAAGTCCTCAATACCAGACGGGGATGTTTTACATGTTCTTACCACTACACTGAAGAGACGGATTGGAAGAAGCGGTTCAATAAGGTAAACACTGCTGACTTCTGTGATATTGTCATCAGCATTTTTTTTCATTTCCACGTCTCCTGGGTTACCATCTTCAGGATTCTATTTCTGAAAATCTTATTGCATTTCTGCAGCTTGAAAACCTCGATCCAATTATTTTTGACTGGTTTATCGACTGCCTTCATGGGCCGGATCCCAAGGCTTTAGACTTGTGTAGCATAATTTTCTTTACGAGCGCAATTTGGGCTAACAGCAGTCGTATTTTTCCTCGTGAAATTCAATGGGCGCGTAATTTCTATTTCCTAACCAGCATGCGTGATCCATCGAATAAATAAAACTTTGCTTACTACTTCCTAATTTCATATCCGTGGGGATTAACGGCAAAAGTCACGAAGACGAAGACAACAGGGGCTGCCCAGGAAAGCAGACAGTAATCTCTCATATGGGAACAGGAAGGTACTTCTTTCGTGCATCTCGTGCTCAAGTACACGTGGATGCCATGCGAGAGTAGCCAGAAGCTGGACACCAGATTCAAGTAATGAAGGACAATCGAAACTCCTTCGCATACCTCCTGAAAAGATAATTTTAAAAAATGTCAGACATTGCAATGAAGAACTATTACCAGCAGACTATCGAAAGAAAAATTCATTTGACTAATTTGGTGACTTTGATGTTGATAAAAATAATACCAAGTTTACGATCAAGCTTCTGTTACAAAAAATCAGAAAACCAAAAATGATCAATAATAAATGAAACTGATTCACTCTTAGGGTTTTTGGTTCCAATTACGAATATTCCTAAGAATGGTTTGTTTAGGCTTGTTTTGGATTCGTGCGTCTTTTTAATTTGTTTATGGTATTTTAAATTTCAACTCTACATATTCACTATTCTGTAGATGGTCCAAATATATTATGGTTCGAAATAGCTTGTTAAAATATAATTTACAATATTTTCGTTATTGGAAGTATGGGGCATTGAGTTTTTCTTGAGACAGTAAGTTTGAATATACACAAGTACAATAAATTATTAAATAGGCCCAAATAGGTGGTGAGGTATTACATAGTATGAAATTTTACAGTCTGTTGGGTTTAAAAATATCTGTTTTGTTTTAATATAATATGGGAATCCTAAATATTTCGAGGGAATGGATCAATTTTAAGTAACTGTGACATACTTTGTTAGTTGTACAATCAAAACTGTACGGTATATTGTCCAAGATCATGATAATCTTACTATATGTATTCATGTTATGTTATAAAACATGCTGAGTGGTGTTTTCCAAATAATATTTAAACCAAATTAAGAGTTATTTAAAGGCGGTGTTGTTTTGTGATATTTTTACATAAAAGTGTTTTTTGAAAAATTTGGTACTCCTTCATGTTATCCTACTTGCTTCAGTGAAAGTAGCTTGGCTTAAAGCCCAAACGGGCAAACCACTTTAAATGATCCTGGGTTTAGCTATATGACTGAATCTTAAGTTGTTTATTGAAGCAACCCATTCCTTACAGATTTGCAAGGTTACTGGATGGCGCTAGAGGTCACCAAAGTCTCAACGTTGACACACAAAGTACAAGGGAAGGTTGGATAGTGAGTATGATAAGATAGTGTTTATTCGTGAGTGGCGATGCCCTGAATTCGATAAAGAGTCAAGATTTAACATTGGATGATTTTAAAGAGAGAAGTTAAGATCTAAATGAACGAATAGTAAAACGCATGCGGATTTCTAAAAAAGTTTAATTTTTGGATGTAGCAATTGTAGATATGCATAACGTGAAAGAAAATTAGTTACTCGGAATTTTAAGATTGAAGATTGCATAAATAGACCAATTTTCACTCGTCTAAAGGCATCGGCACGAAAGTTATTAACAGTTAGTAAATGACAATTAATGTAAGCTTATCAGTACGATGAATTTACAGAAACATTCATTAAAATATGTAAATTTGTAATCGTCAAGATATTACATAACGACATCATTCTGCAACGTATGCAACCAATGTGAATGTTTATATACATGTTATGATGCACCTAAAAGAATAAGCAGGCTTATAAAATGTAATGTTTCATATATTAAAAAAATCTAAATACCCTTTTCCGTACTTCAAAGCATAATATTCAAATATATATTTCTGTTATGCAGACAACAAGGTTTCTACTTGTTGTAAAGTCAAAAGGAATACATGCATATGCAACATCTTTCAACTTTTAGTTAAATAATTAAAGAAGAAAAAAGTTTCACTAAGTTTTGAACTGAAAGTGCATGTTGAATGATGAATGATCCATTCAAAAAAGATGTTTAAGTAGATTTCAGACGTGCGAGGTTCTTAAATTCGTATAGTATACGTGAAAAAACAAAATGTAGACGAGAGATACAAAAATAAAAGAAGCAAGACATAATTAACGCCCTTTTAGAACCATCAAGCCAAACGTGCAGACACGGTTAGATGCGCTTTAAACTTGAAAAAAAAGCGGCTTTGGAGCAAAGATGACGAGGGGAATACATTAAAAATAAAACACGAAGCGATAGCAGCGGGAAAACGACTATTGTTACTAGCGAATAAAACCGTTTTATTATGCAATCCAGCAGTTAACCAAAACACGGTGTTTATTTTAACAGCCCATTTGCATGCAGCCAAGGTTTCCTAATTTTTCTGCCATATTCCAGGAATCATGCATGACACAAACCGAGGGCTTTGCTAAGAAGAATTGTGCAACGATAACACCAGCAGGCTTTCAAGCGGCTGGCCCATTTTCTGCATTAGCAACAAAAACAAGATAATGGCTTCGAGCAACGTTGGAAACTTTTCCTTGGCATAATGCAAAACGCGATACAATGGCGTTCAATTCATGGACTGGGATGCCGTAATGCATGGCTTCAGTTGCACAAATAAGGATGACAGGATGCTTCAACTAAGCGGATATGGCACGAACAACGAAGGACCCACAACAAAGAATTGTTAAGGGGACGATCTTTGCCATTTCAGACTATCTGCAGATAAACAGACCTTCACTACTGCCTTGTCAGCACCATCTCCCTGTCCAAAGCAACTGTATACAGATGACTGAGTTACAGAAATGATTCAATTTGTATGTATGAAATCGTAGTAGGCCTAACTAGAAAAGTTGGTCAACCGAAAAACAAATTGAGACAAACTCCTAAATTAATAATGTATTTTCTTAAAATAATGTCACCGGCTTAATTCCCATGGTGAATAAAATGAAAGCAAATAAATACAGCTAAGAAATGACATGGAATATGAGGACCAATATTTGGTCACTTTTATTAAATACTTCATCAAATAATTGAAAACTTAATTTTTGACATTATATCCATCATAATAAATTTCTCTAAAATCCCTGAATGTTTGCAGTGTGTGGTTATAAACTAATACAAACTAGCAACATAAAGCTAAACTATAGATGAAGTGAGATTTTCTAAGAAAAGCCATCGAAATTATTTTCTAAAATCATTATAATATTAACTAACATGTTCACATTTAATTCATACAAATTTAGGAAAGGAATTTGTTAATTAGGCTACTGGTGCGGTCCCAGAGGTATTGTAAACATATAGTAACCATTTTTATACTAAAATTATTTATAGGCATTTGACTGAAACCTATTTCTTTAATAAAAAAGTAGGACATTTCACAGAGAGATAGTTTAAAGTTAGCATTTGTCATTGTAGATTTAGTTATAATATTATTCATGATACTAATTACGTTACTTAATAGTGACAGCTGTTTAGATATAATCTAATTATCAGTAAAGATTTCAATTTGTCATTTCTTTTATCACCAGAGGAGAAAAAAATTGTCAAAGGACCTATCGTCAGATACCTATCAGAGAGAAAGCCATGAGAGATTCGATGCAAAGCCGTTAATTTATCTTAATAGATAATTGCTGACAGTAACATGCTGTATATTTATTAGAAGTCAAGAGGCCCTTCTTTTCCACAGTAATAACGTCTTTCGGAAAATGTCAACGTCAGATGTACTCAAACCCATCAGTGATTTTTTTGCAAGATTCTCCCAATGCTCCGATTTTGCAATCCGCTTTATTCAAGATGAGCTCATTTTGGAAATAAGGTTACTCAACTTCTTCAATGTAAAAAAATGTGCTTTGCAAAAATAAAAATAAATATAATAATAATAAAAAATAAAAAATATGCAATCTAAAATGATCATATTTAACCTCCGTTATTGGGCACATATGATGTTTATTGGTTTCGTTAATGGCGAGGACAATTCGTGTGTGTATATGCGGGTTCTTTAGTTAAATTAAAAAAATTCTAAATAACTAATATTTTTTAAAAATATATAAACACAACAAAAACTTTTAGCAATGTATTTACATCATGTCCATTATGGTAAATAAACGTTCTAAAAACAGCCTGATTTTGTATCTTTATCCAAACACCAGTAATAATAAGGCAGGTATTTCGGCAAATTTGCTTGTTTACAGAACCTTCCAACTTCACCAAAATACAACAAGAGTTTTTCAAAAAATATGATGAATCTTATTTAATGTTAAAAACTTGGGGTAATTTAGTGGATGCATCTTACATTTCATAAAAAACTACCATTCACAAATAAGCAGCGTACCAAGTACAGGTAGAACATTTTCAGTATTAGTCCTTTACCAAAAATAATGTACGTTTTTTTTCAACATGTCATTTTTCATAGCCCAAGACAAGGAGGTCCACCACATACAGGGCAAGCGTAACCCAGTTATCCCTTCATGCAAATGTAAACCGAAATTAGACCAATTTTCCATGCACTTTCCAGCAAGCGGCGAAAAAGATGACGTCAAAGCAGCATTATCAGTTTCCCTTGGGAACTTCAGCGTGGATGCACGCATAAAAGAAAATCTTGGTGAAGAATCGTGGCAGAAGAAGTCAGAAACAAGTCTTCTTCGGCTCGTCCCATTGTGCGGCATGTGCATTATTACCGTTTTTTTGCATCCTATTATACGCCATTCTTGACAACCAATTTGCGTCAAGCCCGACGTGGGCAAATGCATGCAGTCTTCATGGGCACAGCTTCAAAAATAGGGTTCAGTGTGCATGTTCGGGTTAAATCCAGGGCCGTAAACTGCCTTTTTCTCGTGGCCATTATAATAATGCCTAAACCAGCGAAAACGTGCAGCGATCCCCACCACAATGGGCGAATGTAAATGGAGTTAACAAGCCCATTTTCAAATGCAGCTGTGAACTCATCATCTGAATTTAGTTGGCCTTAACTACACTACAAAACACTTGGATTTTTGTACTCACGCGACTGCTGGTTGCCTGGATTCCTCCCATGAATACTAATTGGGCTGCAGTCATGGCGAGGAGAAGATTTAAGAGAATCAGAGAGGATTCAGAGGAGTCGTACCTGAAACAGTAAAAGGCGGGGTTTCAAATAGTGCATCGATACATGTACATTGCTGTAAATCCACAATAAACGCCCCATTAAATGGGCATTCAAATTAGCCGAAGTCATGTTTGGAATTCAGTGCAAACAAACATTTAGTTCAGTGTCCGACAGGGAATTTTTCTTTGCATTTTTCAGAGTTTACAAGTATCAGAAGATGATAGTCCACCTTTTCCAAATTTTTATTCAGCTGTTATTTGTGCGTTGTTATAAGCGGAAACTGTTAAATGGGTTTGTAACCTAAAATGGATAAAATTATCTGACTTGTGATGACTATGAAACATTTTTTCCTTTCATTAACATAAACATAAAATAGTAGAATTAAAAATTTGCGAAGCAAAAATTGTATGATGTGCAAAGCAAAAAGTGGACTGAAAAATTCGGAAAACTTGCATATATCTTGCATAATCTGTTTGAAAAAAACAAATGTTAATCCTGGCAACTCAACTTTAAGATATGTATCAATTAAAGCTATTGTTGACTGTGACAGCTAATGCATAATAAATTTACATAAATACAGTGCGGACTAAAATTAACACAAATACAGTACGGGCTAAAATTAACACAAAACAGTTTGATGCCAATGTAGCGTTTGCATTCCCCAATATCTAACATGTAATTACACGTGAAGTAATGTGCTATTAGTCAGCATTTAATTATATACAGAAAAAAATACGGTAAACAAGAAGGAGGAGGAGAATGCTTCACTCATACAATTGTATGAGTAACAACAAAGCGACTGCAACTGAGTTAGATATTAAGCAAACAACACCCCAATTAACAAATTGCAATTACTGAGAATTAGGTTAAATGTGTTGTATTTAATTATTTTGGCAAACGTTTTGGAGAAAGAACTGAAAACGAACCATGATATATGATGGAAACTGAGCTAAAAATTGCAACCTCATAAGATTTTCAAATAGTGGATTTTACGAATTTTGGTGGGACTAGCTGGCATTACCGCAGATCAATACTACAACATCCCGACAGAACACGACAACGAGGTAAAAAACCTTCAAAACTGCTTTCAAGACTTATATAAAATTCAGTTTGAGATTTTCCTTCCTTTAAATATTTCAAAAGCACAATTTGCTGAAAACATGGGAACTCTTTTTTCTAAATACGTGCTGCTTCACCAAAGCTTGGCAAAGGGAACAAGTGTAGAATATGTAATTGCATCAAACGCACAATAATACATTATAGTATATTTATCGGCCAAGTTATTATTTATATTTGCATTTAACCAAAACATGTAATTCCAAAAAAAAAATGATCGATTTGAAAAAGTCATCGAAATTATGTATGGATTCATGGTTTTCAATTTGAAGCCAGCATTTTTCAAAAATTAGAGGAGAGTTATATTTATGTTTACATGTGAAAAGTATAGCTGAAATCAACACGCAAATAGATACATAATGTACATAATGAGTTGATTGATTGAGATGAAATCATGATTAGATAGTAGTTTCACAACTTGATTGGTTATTAGATCATTTTAGCACTTATCTAATATTCATAAACAATGCACTGAATATTCATACATCGTAAACGAAATTTTCGGAAAACTAGGTCCCTAATTCATTATTTTTGAAATACATTGTATAATATTAAGTATAGTGAAATATTAATGAAGTCCTTTTTAATCTAGGCTACTCATGATGAATTTTTGATGTTTCGATAAACCATCTCATGCATGGAATAACACCAGATTTAACGTGAAAACATCATTAAATACTTTCATTATTCAAGGGAACTTCAACAGTCATCATTCAACATCATCAAACATTCAATAGTCAACTAAAAATCTAGGACTTGTTCAAACGTTTTGACATAACAAACCCTGTTAGAGCATGGAAGTTAACATTCCAATAGGAAAAATCATTTGAATGCTTTATTTGGAACCTCTTACAAAATTGGGGGTTTGGAGACCAGGGACATTTCTATCCCTCCACATCTTTGCATACGTGACTGGATTTTTGTAAGTTAAGTATTTTTAGTGGATAATTTATTGAGCAAAATGAGAAACTTTACTCTTCAAACAATCAGAATTTCAGCTTTATCATCGACAGTACACTTTCCCTTGTACTATATATTCACGACCCTAGAACCTGAAGAAAGCTTTTCTATGTTAGATTTGCTCTAGATTTCGGTTTTATCTTTCAGAAACTCTGCCTAGTGCCCGTGTATCAGTATCAGAATTTGCTTCATCATCACCTACAAGTTAAGTAACAACAATAGAAACACCAATATCCACATCGAATCCCATCGAATTTCAAACACTGTCAATCTTTGACCATTAATTCAAATTTCGAACGTGATTTCCTAGGCATCTTAATGCCTAAAGGTTTCAATGTCTCAATGTTATCTTGCCTAACAAATGATTTTTTTAAAATAAATTAACGTATAAAAGACAATCCAAATCATTCCTGAACGTCAATATCTATAATGCCCATACGAATTTGAGAAATTGAGTTCTATCACTTTCTTTGATAGAAACATTTAATAAAGCAGTTCAAATTTAGCTTTTCACAATTAAAATACAGTGAATAATAAGCGGATAGCTTTAAAAATTGAGTAACATTTATGTCTTCTTAGCGTCTTCTTATGTTGAACACAAGACGATTCATATCTAATAATCTTTTCATGTGTTGCAAATTATTTGTTTTATTAATTGGAATCTAAAAACTTGTAATTGAGATAGCATTGTTATTGAGCCTCCTGTTGTTTTTTCTTAGTGGATGGTGACACTGAATAATTTTAATTGTCTGCATGTACTAATCAACTTGGTGGAAACCTATGTTCATATATGGTCATATATATATCGTTCTATGTCTAAGTATGGAACAAATAATTTGATATTTGGATCAAACTAACATGTACAATATTAATATGGCACATAAATTGAAATCCAGAAATGATAAGTAACCGAAAGAGTCATGGTGGAAAAATGATATAGGGTCATGTTCATATTTACAATATTTCACCATGTATTATATGTTTGAAAACATGTATGACCATATATGAGAAAGCGTGGACTTGAAATTTGTTTCAAATCATTTAACATACAAGAGACTAGCATAAATTAAACATATGGGCATTTATGGGCATATCATAAATTGAGCATATATGGACATAACAGACAGTACAAATAAATGAGAAATAGAGACATACTAGAAGGAAACATATTTTAACATTCCCTCATATGGCTATTCATGATTTATATACAATCATACCATCCATATAAGGATATACAAGTCCAATTTATGATACACCCATATATGTTCATAGTTAACTTTTCCACTACGACCTAGTTAGCCCTGTTGTTTTTTAAACGCGATTTTCCATAAACTTTTATACATTATTTCTCTCAACATAAACTCCAATATTGTGTTATATAATCACTAGCTGTACAAGGTTATAAAAGTTAACTTGCTAATTAATTCTTATAGCTAGTAATGAAACGAGCAGGAATGTTGCAAATTAACCATGCTTGCACACCCACTGGCAGTTACGTATGGGTGAGATTGTAATATCTCGCAATGGTAGAGATAATCGCTGTTTATTTAACGCATACATGGCTGATAATTATCATGCACGCACGCTTTAGGGAAAGATATAGAACTTGAAAATGATACATCTTGGAATTAAATGCATATCCATGCCCATATCACTAAATCCTACAGCCTAGGAATTGCAAATTTCTTTTTTAAAATTAAAACAACCCACCAAAGCCGTTAACAGATAATTTCAGAGATTCGCTTTGCATATGCTTAAGAAACATTTATTAGCATCATTTGCGAGGTACTGTATGTGTGTTTTGCGCCCCTGAGCAATATCCAACACTCCAAAATGGTCTGACAAACACAAGAAAAACTCTTTTGCAACAAAGCCAGGGAGTCGTTAGGAAATTCTTAATTTGCCCTCTCCAGTTATCGCCTTCCAATCTGACATTCTGTAACCGTACCATATTAAAATAGAAATCTACTCTGAGTGTCTGTAAAACACTTGAAAAGGTACTTAGAAATGCAAACCAAACTCCTTCATTTGGAAAGTAGTTACAAAATGTAGATTTGCCGCCTACCAGTATCGATTTTTTATTGAAAGTTTATATAGGGTGATATATGCATGTGTATGTCGGTTGCTGTTCGACATAACTTAAATACAATTGGGTGGTTGCCAAATTCAGTTACAACCGCCAAGTTTGTAGAGATAAAAATAAGAAATTTAAATAATAGGGCGCCTATGAAAATTCGAAAGTATTGCAAATGTGAAACATTGAATGAAAACACAATAGTAACAGTTGTTTAGCTAACTGTATATTCTTTGAACCTCATATATGTATGTTACCAACACATTTTCAAAATACATACACAAAATAAAGGTATTTAAGTTTAATGATATTAATAATGTTATTAAAATTTAGAAAATTGAGAATGTTTAATGAAATTATAGCGTGGATTTCCATGATAAGTCCTGGGTGGAAAAGTGTGTGGACATGTGTGTGCCATATACAGCCATGCATGTGCCACATTTAACCCTTGATGAGCCATATATAGCCATACAAAGTCATGTATAAGCCATATTTGGTCCTTAAAGGGCCATATTTGGCGTTTGATGGGCCATATATGATAAATGATGTGCGAAATCGTCCATTTTCTTAATTATGTGCCTTAATTTGCAACTGATTATTTATCTATTAGCAATATTAAGTTAGTATAAGCGACATATTGTCACTGATTAACCATACATGAACATATATGGGCAAATATGGCCATACATGGAGATATGTATATGGGTGAGTATGGCCATATATACATGGAGATGCATGTATGGTAATACCTGCCCATTTATGGACTTCTCTGGCCATATATATCCAGACGTGTCCAATTTCTGGTCAAGCCATATTTGGAATTAGCCATATGTCCATATATGGCCCATATTTGGTTTTCAAAATTACACCGTATGTAGAATTAAATTTGTATTTGATTTCGTTATATTCATTCCAAAAAATCTATACCTAATACATACAATTTGCATCCATACTACTTTTTTATCGGTAACAATGTTATCAATGGCACTTGTATCGTATAAATAAATGAAATTATTTTTGAAATTTTTATTTATACATTCCTTCCAGTAAACAATAGAAGCAGAATTCGTTTGGCTAATTTAAGAGGACTGCTTGCTTAGTTGTGTAAGCCATTAGATGGAAACATTTTTTTGAAGTAGTCTAGCACATTGAAACATGATAGTATTTACTGAATTCTATGACTTTATCCGCAAAATAAACGGATGCCTTGCTACTATGTATCATTTGATGAAAAGTCAACAAAAACCCACTATTATGCCAACCTATTCTCCAGACTTCAAAGGTATTCAAAAACAAGACCACCGCTCTATATCAACTCAATAAGCCGAAGTTAGGTCCCGTCTATTGTTCGCTTACTAATGATGAGAACATGCATTAACCTTCTGCTTTCTGGAATGCAATATGCAATATCATCGAAATGAAATTTACAATAGAGAGAACGTAGATATTCCTACCTCAATAGATGAACGTGGGCAACGAAAGTAGAAAGTAGAGCTGCCAAAGAAATGCAGCATCCAATCATCACTATCAAGCTGATCGGTTTCCATTGCACGTGACCCTGCATCACAAATTGAACAAATGAAATAATGACGATGCCATTCGCAGTACTGAAATAAATGCAATCATATTTACGATAATACCTCTATGTGTCGATGTCTGATGAGGACTGCGATGTTGGCCATGTGATGGCAGATACAAGTGACCGAAGTAGCTTGTGTTTCAGTAACAGAGCATCCGATATTTGACCATAAACTGCAAAACATTCCAAATCGGTAAACAGTGTTAATAATCTCAAACATTAGTTTCTGAAAATGAAAATATTGAATTTGGCATAATGTGTCAGAAAATTATTTGTGATGAACAACATAAAAATGCAGATGTTCTAATTCCAATTCTTTGGTACATTATTAACCAATAACGCGTATATACACCAATAGTAGTGTATATAAATGTTTTAAAATTTAATGTTGTTAGTCAAAATTATTTTGCTTCAATACTTAATAATAAAAAAATGGATATTTTCAATTTTTAAATAAAATAATTAGCTCATAAAATATTATCTCATTAATTTGAATATTTTGCCATTTTAAATTACTATATTTAGAAAAATATTATGCAATATTTTAATGTGTGTGATTATCAAATTAAAGATACAATAATTTACATTTTGTATAAGGCTAGACAGACAAATCATTTTTGTAAAAACCAGTACATAGAATTTAAAGTTTGGAAACAATATGAATAAATTTGAAAATACGTGATCCTCGTAATTTTATTTTAATACGCCAAAGTAAATTTTTAGGCATCCGATATTTTCATTAATTAGATAGATCAGCATAATTGAGATATTGCCTATAATAATTCAATACCGTATATAAAAATCGCAAATTGGTCTTGGTATGCAAATTTATACAATATTATACAAACGCTTGTTATATGCATTTTATGATTCATGAATACATGAAATAGAATTCTCCATGGAAGGATCAAAAGCTATGAGTCTGTTTTTGGGTATTCAGTTATAGTATAACTTAATTCACTATGCGTTTTAAATATTACGGAATTAATTATGGCAAACTCGTGATAAGATAACATCACTTGAAAAGTGTGAAACTACACTAAAACTATAACTTCACTATGTGAGCACATAAAATCGTATTATAAACATCAGGGCTGACATTCTGAGAGGAAATTATAGCTTCAACATCACGTTTTATTTGCAATAAAACAGTATCTCATATGCAGATGCATACCTAATTAAACTTGGGCTACTATAAATTATGATGTAATCGTCTAGCAGCTAATTATGAAACGCAAGGGCAATTTAAAATAAAAATGAGAAGTTTCAAACCCGAGTATAGACGAAGACAGTGTATGGTACTTGTATTAGACAGTAAAGAACAAGGTTAAAATAGTAATTTCAAAATGCCCCATATGCATTTAAATAAATTTTCCAATATATTAAACTAGTTAGGTAATAATAACTATTCAAAATTCATATACACCATATATTTGAAACAGTTTATGCATGCCATACTGATATTTTGCACTATACTAACATTTTGTTATATTATTTAACACTAAAATATCGCAGCATTAATTTATAATAAAATCGTTACTGGAATTAGATTCATAGATGCATTTATCAATAAAACGTAGTCTAGCCTACTTATAATGTAAAATTATATGTGCAGTATTTGCTATGAAAATATTACTTAATATTAAACGAAGCTTATGTAGGTCTTAGTCATTATATATACGCAATGTTCTACTACACAATTAAATATAAGAAATCTTTGGATAAAAAAAAACAACCCACACTTGGTTTGGTAGCAAATGCTCTTACGTCAATCTTAATTTTCTGTTTTTGCAATATGCGTGTTCAATAAAAACCTGGTGCATCAGCCACAACGGCTTTTTAATCAGCAAATCTAAGAGATTGTCATGCCAAGCACGCCAAGCTTCAATAAATTAGTCTAATAATTGAAGTGAATTATAATTTAATGAGAAAATATTTATCAAGAAGATGAATCAGTGCGCGAAACGGCATTTTCAGAAAGAGAGTGCATGAAGGTAGATGTATTAAAAAAAAATATTTAGAGCTTATGTGATCCTCGAAACGGGGAACGCCATCCCATCTTGCAAAATGTTGAGGCTCATTACTTATGCCCAAACGCGAATTATTTGCAACATAAATTGTGACATGGGATAATATTAATAATTTGCAAGTGCAATACATGTTACAGATTGGGCCTTGCTGGAAAATAATAGCGCCTCTCTGATGAACGCATGGCTGAATAGATTATCCCTAATTTGAATAATACATGCCCAATAAAGCATGTGTGAGGCCTTCACTGTTATTGCCCATTCGTTGTTTGTAGGAAATTGCCATGCGTGAGTCGTTTGGGACATAGAAGGTAACGGATCCCGGTTAATTGGGTCAGCCATTTATTTACAATACATGAAAAACTCAGGCAAAACATTCTATCCTCAAAGTTTCTAGTAATTATTTATGGTTTACTAACTTAGGCATTTTTAAGTTACACACACTGGCCTGTTATATCAGTTTTATTACCTTAGAAACGCTTATAAAAAGCACAAATTAAAAGAACATCTGCACCCAAGCGATTTATTATAGTTTATAGACTCTATGCAGTACACTGCACTTAATTTTAGAAGTTTTAATGATACTAGTCGCAACTAATGTTTGTTGTCTCTTTATAAATAAATTTAAAGCTATTTAAAGCTATAATCTTATTTGATTAGATGTAAATGTATTACTAACAGTCAATACTAGAGGCGTTTAATACAAAGACCCACAATCATACTTTGTACATTTAGGAAACATTGTTTGTTGCGAGCATGTTATCATAACTTGATTTTATATAGACAATGCAATGTTTGGATATATCAGAAATTGGAACTTGTTGAAAATTGGAGCCTACAAACTTGTAAAACCACAAATAAGTCATTTCTGTCTATAAATGATGCATATTTGCGAATACATGACGTGCTATTTATGCATGCATATGACCGTACATTCGAAAATATATCCATATACGTATTCCAATTTCTGATTTTCAATATATTGTATGTGCCATATTTTGCATATATGTACATTGCTAAATAATCCAAGTCCAAGTTTCTTTCATACATGGACAATGACATAGTGACATACCATATATGGGATATAATATGGTATACAGGACCCTACATATTTTTTATACTCTGGTAGATAGATTCACAGCGATTGATTCATCGAAGCTATAACACTAAAATGTATTTGATATACTATAACGACACTAGATTCATAGCCAAGCCATTAAAGCTGATCAGCAAAAACTATTAATTTCTATATAGCTACTTATTTTTCTGCACGGCATAATTTATCATTGCTTTGAAGAACGGATTATAAGGCGCCTTCAAAGCACTCACAGAAATAGATCAGAGTTTTTCAACTTCTAAATCGTCTTTGAAAATCTTTTTTTCCACCCTTCATGCAGAAGCCCTAACCATCTATCTTCAATACGCAGCACAGAATCCACTTCTGTGATCGACCTTTCATTTCAAAGTGATGGCTATAAACTGAAAGGAAGAAGTGCTACATTTGAGAAAAAAAAAAAAAAATGTTAAATGCATCCGCTTGGGCTGCATTCGTTGGAAACCGTTAAGCCTCTCTACATGAGAAGATCAATCAATAGTTGTTCGTCATGGCATAGGGCACAAGTAGCCCACGCGCTGCCTAAAGCCGTAAGACGCTGGGTTATAGGTGTGGGTACCAACATATAACACCCTAGAGCCAATGCCATTGTAAGCGCTTGGGAGACGATGTCAACGCAAGTGTCCATTTCTGCGCAAAAAAAGTGATGGCTGAAGTGATCCTCAAGACCTCTTAGGGTGTGCATTACTCTAATGAAAACATTACAGGGCAAAGCATTCTTGCATCGCTACCAAATCCCTTTCAGAGAATCCTAAACGAAGCTTGTAGTCACTTCCCAAGCCAGCCCTTCACTTACTCGAATTAATACAAAAACGCAAGATTGAAGTTGATGTTTTACAGCAGCCACTGAGGTATTATGAAACCCAAGGATTCTATGAGTCACATATTATATAGCATCGCTCAAATATTTAGCAAACACTATATGATATTGATGCAAATCTTATGGTTACAAATCATGAAATAACAATCACCAATTTGGCAGGGACTAGAAACTACTGTTCTAGTTGTTTGGGTCCTTTAAATGCAAATGTTTGTGATCACTAGCTGACTAGGTCTAAATATTGTTGGTTGCCAGGATACAAAGAGGCCCACCGACACCTATAAGGCTATCATTTAAATATTATAAGAAATAAAGGTACACTTAAAATTCGTGCATTTTATGAAATAGCAATGACTTTTTATCACCAATTTAGCAGGGAATAAAAATTACTGTTCTAGATGCTTGAGTCCTTTAAAGTCAAATGTCTGCAATCAATTGCGGAGTAGTTCTAAAATATTAATATATTCCAGGACACAGCGAGGGCCACCGACACCTAAAGGTCATTATTTTAATTTTGTACGAAATAAAGGTACAATTATGGACAAAAATATACAATAACAATTTTTGCGAAATGGATGATTTTTTTTTAGTAATTACAGTAGACTTGCAGTACACAATAGATACTAAATTTAAATACAGAATTCTATAATTGAAACAAAAAATAAAGTTCAATTTTAAATAAATGGTGGACATGTTTAAGAGTACCTACTTAATCAGGGGATATAACTTGCCATAGGGCAAGTTGACCTGCAAAGTCTGCCACTGTTTGTGATTACAGTAAAGAAATGTTCAAACATCTTGAGACTAGAGTTTGGATTAAGCAACGTTATCAGTCGAGATGTTAGAATGTTTCCAATAATTACGAAAATGTTTAAAATGTGCTATTTAGTAAGCGCGCACATGCATTGTGGGACTCTGCACACCTGGTAATTGTTATTAAAATGTGCTATTTATTTCTGTCATGTGGTTGCATACCAAGAAATACACATGAATAATGCTGTTTATCATCATCTCCCACATGCCACATGCTGTGTACAACGTTATAGCATTATTATAATTAACATGTATTTATAGTGAATATGTATACAGAGATAGTGACCGTATTTTGGCAAAACATTTATACGCATAATTCTGATATTTTTCATGCGTTAAATAAATATTTGGCTAAAATGATAGCGTTTTCCTTTTTAGTATGTAAAACCGAACACTAAAAACACAATTACTGTTGTCCTAATACTTTCAAAACATTACTAGAAATATATGGTATGTATTATGGCTACATGGGCTACTGTGTATGCGGCCTCATTATGAATATTCATTATTGGTTATGGAAATTAACACAAATATTACTTAATAAATTGCTTGAATTCAAGGCATCTGTTTAAACTTTAGATAATCACATGAATTTGTTGTCCTACCTGCTCTTGTTGTAAGTTCGCCTTAAATAGCCACATTCCGCAAAGTAATTACCATCAATTTTCTGTAACGGAAAACGTAAAATGAATTAGTAACTTGCTCTGCTGCAACAACATAAAAATAATGGTTTCATTAAACGGCAAATATAATTCTTTGGAAGCATTAACACTTTCCAGATACAAGAACATTTATCTTAGCTTGGCATATGGGCAACACCAAACATTTTACAAGACTAACAATTTGTAATGTATTTGATCAAACAGGAGCTGCATGCAAGATGCATTTCTGTTCTTTTGTAGCTGAAGTTCTCAGACAATAAATTTCCTCACAAACATTCTGTACTCAATTTGTAAAAACTTTGTTATAAAAAGCAGAATGTGGTTAATATTTCTATAGGGCATAAGCATATTTGAAACAGACCATATCCGAAAACTAATAGGAATTTTAAAAACTATATTCCACAATTATTTCCTTATTATTAATCAAAAAATACCTATCATTATGAAGAAAAACAATGTTAATTAATCCTTTTAATTTTCATCATTCAATACCGGAACACAGCATTATTAGTATTTAGATTTTTTTTAGAAAGTTAATGAAATCAGTCGAGCATTAAGAGCACAAGTACCCTAAGCCTTAAAGTGAATTAATTAAAAGTCAGTCATTAAACTCCAGAGCACCCATTTGGGAAAGCATTTATTTAATATCTACATTGCACTCCAATCTTAATGAAAGTCTAATTCAGCAGGTAAAAAAACAGGATTTTATAAGCTAATAACAGAAGTAGAAAGAGTCTTGCCACAAGGAATACACAACCTTTGTTGACTGTCTTAATTACCTGCACTGTTCATTTTCAATTCATTTAAGTTCATTTCGGTCTGGCTATAACAATGTCAGAGCGTCAGTTTCCCAGTCATTAGACAGTTTGAGCATGTCTTTGAACATGTAGTAGTCTTTATACTTACTACGACGTTAGCGTCGGGAAGGGGATTGTGCAGTTCAATGCGTGGCTCCTCCCTTCCCGCCGCTAAGGTTAAGGTAAGTATAAAGACGTGTGCCATGCTCAAACTGTCTATTACAAAGAAATCTTTGTTGTTCTGGCAATTATAAAAAAATGCCAAACAAACCATGAGCAAGAGAACTTACAATTTCGAAACTTAGTACATAGTATATGTATATGTGCATATGTATTAGTGTACAGCAATGCCCATTAAGTTGAATTTTTGTTTATACAGTGGAACCTCGCATAACGAGCATAATTGGTTCCAGAGTCTTACTCGTAATGCGAAACAATCGTTATGCGAAACAATTTTTATCATAGAAATTGATGTAAAATACGATAATGTGTTCCATGCCGAAAAAATACTCAAAAATTGAAATTTTCAAAAAAAAATACTCAAAAAAATGTTATGTGTAACATTTATTTAAAGAAAAATACATATAAATTGTTAAGGAGCGTGATTCATCTTCATATTTTCTTCATTTTTAAGGTTATTTTTAGTCTCTTATACAAGCTGCTCTCTTGCAGCTTTTTCTTCGGGGACATTTTTGCAAGGGTTATTAATCTTTGTACAAAAAATCACAAATAATGTCTGAACATAAGTTTGGAAAAATGTGTGATCACACGCGACACTAAGATGCTAGCACAACGAGTTCTAAACACAGACTGCTGTAGCAATGGCACGAAAAGTTCCATCGCACAATTCAGGGATTCCCCTATTCACGCGTCACTCGTTATGCGAAACGTCGCTCGTTAAGCGAGTCATTTTTAAAAAATGTATATTGCTCGTTAAGCGAGGTTCCACTGTATTGGTTATCCGCAAGTTTTTCCACATGTCAGTTCAGGTCTTACGTATCCTGGGTGGAAAAATTATTTAGGGTCATAGTATATGCCATACATGACCATATATGGCGCATATATACGCCCAATTTCTGATGGAATTTATAGTATATATTCTTTATATTTGCCACAACAGCCACATATTTTTTCCACTCGTGATAGCATATTGGTTAATAGGAAACACATCTGTCAATGTTTTTATATTGCTGAAAATAAATGTTTTTTTGGATTCCATGAATAAATTAAGAATGACGTGATGGACTATCCAGTGTGAAGATTGGAATTCGCAGTTGAAATTTTCTTCTACAAATGTCGGAGGTTATCATAGTTCAAAATCGCTCCAGATTAAGAATCCTAGTATGCTGCTATTTTTGCCAAGCATCGATTGGATTGTTAGCTGAGAACGCATTCATCTACACCTTTACAATCTTAACCCCATTTCTCAAGTGTTTGGGGAATCCAAAGAGCTTCCATAGATATATCTACGCATCAATCTCAATTTAGGAAAAAAACGAGGGTGGAAGTCTCGTTGTTTACTTATCAGAGACGGCATATTTCACCTTTGCTTGTTTGGATTTTGGCCAGGACGAGATAAATACAGACGGCCATTTTTCATTATTAAGAGTTTCCACCCAGATTGGCAGGAAGTGTCAGTAGTAGCAGGAAATAATTAAATCCATAGTATTCCATTGAAGACTTTCTTAGCAAAGCAACAAGACAGTACTAACATGATGGCGTGTGATGTATTTTACTGTATTTCAGTTACTCTTGGATATACTACTGTTAAATCTCAAGGGCATTTTTTTGCACGCGTATGGCAAGTACGCTATCTAGATAATAGTCATCTTTTTTCAACTCAGAAACCATGGACAAAGAAGAAATTCATCTTCTAAGTTATCAAAAGTTAATCGAGGTTATGACTATAAATAATAACAATGACTCCATTCATTGAATGACTATTTTAACGTCGTTTAAAACTTATTTTTAAAGTTAGTTTAGTTTATTTTAAGTACCTTATGAGAAAATAAATATGTCGTGAAACAAACGACATTCGTAACATTGGAATTTCATTTTTTATTATTATTGACAATCCGCTTTTATCTCATCTTAAAATTTAAGAACATGTTAATTAATGGTCTATTTAGACAAGATGACATGCAATCTACTATTTCATTAGAGCCAAGAACAAACCAAATGTGATAATTGTAAGGGATGGATAATTCTTTTATATAAATACTAAAAAATATATTGGAAACATTCCACGTTTCAAAAATCGGAGAAGTATTCAAGAACAAATTTCCTTAATTCAGATTGCTAAAAACGTATATCCAAATGACTTTCATGAATTTCTAAATACTTAACGAAAACACATGAATACCAAATCGATTTAGAACAAAATAAAGTAAAAATTAATAAAAATGAAAATATATAACCAACATTATGGTTGTAAATAAATTTAAAATTAGACAACGATTTTTAAAAAAACCGTTTACAAATCTGAGAAAATAACTTTAAACAAGTAATTTGCGTGTATTGATAATACGTTTTATTTACATTTATGACTCTTAGCAATCGCAAGCATGAACTTTTATTTAAGAAGATGAGTGAGTGAAAATACGAGATGAGTGAAAATATTTATACTAAAACAGACTATTCATTTCCGGTTCAGCAAATACCGCTTTAAAACGGAGTAAATGTTTTCGTATAAAAGAAAGACGTTAATTGCAAGTGCACAAATTTAATTATATCCTCCATCATTTCAGCATAGCTTCGTTGTGCTTGAAATTTTACCACAGGCTGAAATTGTCAAAATGGTTTTCTATCAGTTCAAGTCCTACTTTTATTTAACTGTAGATTGGGTTTATGTCGGAAACCGTAAAACAATATCTATCACAAGGATTTTCCTACAAATTGCCAAGAAAAAACGACATCCCAGTTCAAGCCATTGCCATAAATAGAACCCAACTGACTGAAATTAGTCCAAAGGGATGGAATTAATTGCACCATCTGCATTGCTCCAAACTACTTCTAAAATGTT
Source organism: Ophyiulus pilosus (assembly GCA_033995625.1). Lineage (NCBI taxonomy): Eukaryota > Metazoa > Arthropoda > Diplopoda > Julida > Julidae > Ophyiulus > Ophyiulus pilosus. The sequence goes on along the minus strand of JAUJYV010000640.1, from coordinate 1,170 downwards.
TACAGTCGATATGCCATTTCTCCAAAATCCACTCGGGACATGGATAGCAAAAAAAAAAAAAAAAGCAAAAAAAAAAGCATCCTCTTGAGATCCAGTGTTTAAAGATGCGTATGAAGCGCACCCATGTAAGCCATATCGCTTCCAGCTCACCCCAATGAATATACATGTTTGGAAAGTTCATCCTAAGCCACTAAAAGTAGCATGGAACTAATTAAGGATTACATTTCTCCCATGAAAGAAAAGCCTAATGTGAGTCCTATTGGGTTTTTTTAACGTTATATATCTTGGGACCAAAACTCAGGTTCTTAATCTTGGAAGGTAAATCAATTTATAGGGCGTAAAAATGATTGCTTCCATGAGCCAGCATCAAATTTCAACTTTGTGATGGTCCCGACAGCCAGTGATAATGCTTGAGTGCAACTTATGAAAACATTTCTAATTAAATTCTGGAGATTGATATTTTCATACAACGTCGGGCATCGCAATAAAAAAACTCCTCGCTGTCGACTGCAATCTGACATCTTGCGATGCCAAGTCGGTGACGCAGCGAAATGCATTTTAATATGAATATGGATTGCCACTTGGAGGGTGAATTATGAATAACAAAAAGTGCATTATCGCGATGCAAATAATCAGACATAAACTGCAATTTTAAAATATGCCTGTATTTTTTCGAACACTGGAGTTTGCTTATGGGAATGCCTGTTCTTAGGAATTGTTAAGACTAAATTATACATAGAAAACTTACAGGAATTATTAATATTCTCAAGGAGGTATATTAGAAATTCGCAGTATGTGTTCATTTATCTTGAAGCATTGCCGACTTGAAATAAAAGGGGGTATTTCCCAAAGGATCAACGAATTGCTGACATATATATCAAAATAAAACCGTATTGCGAAATGCGTTTCACTATGCATCCATTTAATCCTCAAAATTATTGTATAACTACTCTCAACAAAATAAATTAACTTTGTGCATAACTATATTACAGTATATTGTTAGCATATATCAAGGATTTTGAAACTATTTCCCGACAACGATAACGCACTGAAAAATTCACTATCTTATATATACAGTGGATTCCGCTTTATTTGGACACCGGTTAATCTGGGCAGCCATTTATTAGGGCCAAATTGTCAAGAACAAATCCGGACAGTATATATTTTTTA